>JAQGBB010001564.1:0-13076 GCA_034691745.1 Prismatolaimus dolichurus
GGTTGTCTGCTGCCTGCCGCGGTCTGCTTTTGCACGCAAAACACCGCCTCCTAGAGTGAGCGCCAGCAGCAGAAGCACACGAGCAAAGCTAAACACGCGCATCATTTTTGCGCGCGCTGCACCGAACGCGAAGCAACAATTTCATATTAGGGTTGCCTTTTCTACTCGTAGAAAGAAAGCTACCGTGCGCGAGGACAACCAAACTGCGCAGTAGAGGCAGAAAAGGAAGCAAACGCTCCGCATATCGGTCCCATTTTACGAAATGTTCGAGCACCAGTTCAGTCAAGAAATCGGGGGCACATTCAAAAATCGTTCGTCAATCTCGTCAGTTAGCTGCCTTTTATTTAGTCCTGCCTGGAGCGCAGAGAAAGCAAAAGGATAGCTAAGTGGTCAAACTTATATTATTCCCTTTACTCCGGGTCTCCGTCTGTTCTCCCTAATCCCCTCCCTATCCCTTCTCGGGCATTCCTTCTGACGGTCAGATACCACGATCCAGTTTAGTATCAGCGCCAAATGCATAACGTTAGGGGTTCTGGCGTTATGCTGGAAAACCCGTTGAAGTATTGTTTCGGGTTCGGTTTAAATGCTTACGTAACTGGCTATTCGAATGCGTTTTGTATTTTTTTGCTAGTAGGCAGGATGCTTTTTCGGCTTTGCCGGTTTTCTTGTTGTGACAGTCCTTACATTTGCACTCACCGTACTTTCTTGATTAATCCTCCGGCGAGAGATTTTTCAATTTTTTGCATTTTGGACCAAAGTTTTTGCAATATAATAATGTCCCCAGGGCAATTATTCCGGAAGTGCCATCCCATGCGCTTCAAAATAAACTCTGTATAGCGCTAAATTTTGTGCGTATAATGGAAACTCACCGTCCGACAATGTGCTCTGGCCACTGTCCAGCCCACACTTTCACTTTCGACAAAAATTTACTCAAATTTTCCGCGCTACTACGTAAAAAAAAAAACATTTGCTGGCTGGAGAAATTTGGGCTGGAAAAAACATGCAAAATTTTCCTATCTCTGAGAAAAAGAATGGAAAAATAATTCCCCATCCGGAATAATCCCCGAATGAGATAAATAAAAAATACGGTAGTCGAGCGGCCGAGACCCGCTTTTTTGCAGGTGCACGTTGCTGTCTGACAGTGACTTTAAACAATGCGCTCGCCCTCGCTCTTTGGACTGTTGCGATTGGACGGCATTCGCCAGAATGGCCTGGGTGGGAACTTTCATATGAGAGTTGCAAACTTTCATAAGTCGCAAACTTTCATACGACATATACACGCTGGATTACGGTGTTAGGAAGAGGGACAAAAACGACTGGTAGTTTAAAAAACCACAAACAGGCCTTTTTCAAGATGCAAGCTGCGCTCGTGAGTGAATTTTAATGACAGGGCAACCAGTCGATGGTCAACACGCACAATGAAATTAGACTGGCTCGCTGCAGGACAAACCGACTGCTCAAAAGAAACATTAATTTCCATACCATATTGCGAATTTATCTGAGTTCTTATTCCACCGATCACTACACTGTGAATAAATCAGAAATGCTCAAACACATACCTTTCTTCAAAAATCAATGCGCTGCTGAAACACTGTGGGACATGCGTGTGCACAACTAAATATTCTCTGCGAAATCATAGGCATATTCTCCCGTTAAAGACGGTGTCATCTAGTTAAAGAAGACATAGTTTGACAAGAGTGAATTCTGAATTATGCAGCTGCTCAGACTGAGCAAGTCAGCAAATCAGCACTCCATATCGAAAACCCGCTGAAGTTGCAATTATTTTTTCTGTGATGCGGCCGCTGCCGTCGACGTATTCAGACCGTGCCCTTTAACCGAAGAGCCACCGTCACAGACGATGTTCGCGCCTGTGATATACGCTGCGTGATCCGAAGCCAAGAAAGCGACCAGATCGGCGATCTCCTCCGGTTCACCAACTCGTTCGAGCGCTTGCAAATTTTTGTAGGCCTCACTTTCATAAACCTGTAAAATCCGCATATGGCGTTTCCGTGACGTCCTCTGATTTTTAGCAACTTGCACTTGACATACGTTGTTCGCTGCTTCTTTAGGAAGGCCAGCCGACGATAGTAGATTCGAGCGAACGAGACCAGGTCTGAAGCAGAAGACATGACAGGAGACAAAAATTTTATCGATTTTCTATACAGAGACCTTACGAAATGGTATTTGCTCGAACTCCTTTGCTTCCGAGCTCTAGAAAACGGTCACAAATTTGTGTTTTTAGAGTAATTGCTGGCCACTCACGTATATAACATCATTTGTATTTCGTCAACACCAATTCGTGTGACACACGAACAAAGGCTAACCCCAACATATCCGCACACACACAAACAAGGGTGGTTTCACACTTTGGCCCCTACCTGCCTGACTTTATGTAGGAGTGTGAATGTCTCGTACGCGTCCACCCGTTTTCCCGACCATATATAGCGGCGCCAGAAAGAAAGCAGGAAACAACATTCTGGAACGCGTAAGTCTCAGTAACCATGGTCCTGGTTAGAAATTCACTTCTTGGGGTACAGGGTGTTTCAGAAATAGGGGTGATATTACACACATGTCGTCATATTCTGTCAAGGTAACAGATCAAGGTGATTAATACAGCCTATCACAAAACTGGTTTTTAAACATAGAACTGGTTTGCTTCGTGTTGTCACAATCGGATAACCTAAATGTCAAGTACAGCCGCCCGCATTACGCATCGGTTTATCAGCTTGACTACATACCCTACGGTAGTCGGCTTTACTGCACCTAATCCCTGCCTTACGTGCTCACACGTTCAATTACGTATGAGGGCGAAAAACATCGATTAATTTCACTTTCGTTCGTCACCGTAGGCAATACTTTCAAGCTGAAAACCCCCGTGTAATTTGTTCCTATAATTTCAAATTCTTTCAAAGCATTTTAGCTCACCTTGTGCGAGCCCACGGGTGAACATCTCAACCGACGATTTGGTCATACAGTAGAAGAGGAAGGGTGAGAACTGTAAAAGCACTATTAAGGTGTCCTTCTTTTAAAAATTTAGTTTATATGCGATTTTACCGGACGCATTCCACCGATGCTCGAAATGTTGACGATGTTTCCTAAAAGGGTGCGAGTTTTTAAATGACCTTCAATCGACGACCCTTTTTGCTTATAATGAATACCTTTTGACTGCACCAAATATGGTATGGTCTTCATAGTGAGGTCGACAAGCGAGCGAACGTTCACGTCGAAAACCTTGTCGAATGTGTCCATCGTGGCGTTGCCTTGTGCAATGTCGCTCGGTGGCATCAGGCCCGCGTTGTTTACCTGAAGGTTGGCACGTATATTGAAGAACTCAGTCGTTAATTAACAAGGACGCACAACGCCGTGCCGACTTGAGCGCCAGCAGTAATGTTTTTAAATATGGTTTTAATTATAAATAATAGATAATAAATAATTTAAGTTCCAAGGAGCAGTGATTGCAATAATATTATTACTATAACTTCATGATAATTATAGTCTATAACGTCACTTAAAACATCCGTCCCTCGTCGACGTAAAGGCTTTGCTTGTCATTTTAGACTCAAATTTAGCGTATCAAATCGCTTGTTCCCGAATCCACGACAAACTGTGAAGTCATGAATGCAGTGAGATCGGGACTTTGTCCTATATTTCAAATAATCAATTATGAGTAAGAATTAGTATTAGAATTATTATTAATCATTATTAGTAAGAATTAAAATTATTGAAACCTTTAAAACTATTCCGCTAAAAATGGACACCATATTTCCTCGCATCAACCCAAATGTGCAAGTGTATAAAGGTCATTCAAAAAACCGTGCGCTTCAAAACAGTGACCCAATGCTGATGCAATGTTCCGAACATAAACACGGAAATATTTAAACTAGCGCAATTTCTGGATCCGAGCCAGACAACGTAGTCTTTGAACGACTCTTTACATACCAAAATATCGATTTTCCCAAAGTGTTTCACTGTCTCCGTGACGAGGTTCGCACGGGTGTGCTCGTCGCTAATTTCTCCCGCAACGTTCAATACCTACAGAATATACGTTGAAGCAGACATTTCTGGAACACGCCGACTGAGCCAATGCAAGATTTACATCCGCGTCCTTGACACCGGCCGCAATGCACTTCTTCTTCGCATTGGCTAAACCTTCGAGATTTCGACCCGTAATGGTCACCTTGCACCCGAGCGAAGCAAGCTTTGCAGCAGTCGCCAAACCGATACCAGAGCTTGAACCTGGAGAACAGAGACCACTGGACCATGACAAAGGCACTTCCAAAACGTAGCGAATACTCACCAGTAACTATTGCTACTTTTCCGTTCATGCTGCACATCTGTTGCGCCATTGTGCGAATAACGTTCGGTCTTCGATGCTTTTTTCTGACTGTTGTAAACGAGAAAAAAGCAAATACGTAGAACTGGTCGTCGACTCTCAGCTGCACGCGTGAGATTGAACGCGTCAGACAAAATGTACTCTTTACTTTAGCATTCAGTAAAATGGCGTTCATAAAGAAATAACGCCTGCCAACCCGGGGTGGTAAAAATCTGAGGTTATATATGAACGACAGGCAATTTGTGCGCCGAAACTTGTTGGGAAATTAGTAGAAATTAGTTTTTTTAAACAAAGTTTAAATTTTTAGATGAATATCCTTCATGGACACCGCCAACATTTCAAAGGTTACAAAGCAAAATTCCTGATTTTCAGGCTATACAATACGTAGGTACGAGCGCGTGGAAATGTTTGAGCTCTGCATAAAGCAAGTATAAGTTTCATATGATAGTTCTATGCTCGTTCGAAAAAGTTCATTATAAACAGAACTTTTTGGCGCTTTGGCATCTCGTACGCGCCGGTGAACTGCGAAAAAAAAACATTCACATATATCGTGACGTATGGCAAAATACGCAAATTTTTAACTTCTAGCTAACATTTAGGCTCGACTCCCTGATATTTGGGGCTACTAGGTAGAAGAATTCGAACTAGACTAGCAAAGTTGTGATTGTTTGGCCCATTCGCCGGAAAATGAGTCTTACCAGTGTGTGTTAGTTAATTTGGAGCTAATGCAATGCGCTTTTTGATTCCTGGTTTGAATTCTAAACCTCAGAAACCCCAAGATAATGTCTTTCTGAAACGTGGTTGGTTTCCTTTATAGACACAAATTAACGGCTTTTGCGACTTCAGCCGGTACGATGTGTTTTGTCGAAACTTTTGTGGAAAAAGATGGAAAGTTTACAAATGATGAAACACGAGGAAAACGTTTCCGAAATTATTCCGATATTTTAAAACTGGCCTCACACATGACCGCAAAAGTTTTCACCCCCTGACAGTGTAATGTTTGCGCGCGTTCTGCTCTAACACTTGATAACAGATTTTGGTCGCCGATAGCTTCTGGTGATCCTACATGTCTCCGCTTTCCTCGTACCTCGCTTTTCCCTCAATTCGCTGACTGCAGCTAAGCTGCAGTTGGCTTAAAGTTGTCGAAACGCTCAGAAATTGTGAGCAGACATGTTAGCGCATCATTCAAAAGTGGGGCACTGTATGTCAGTCTTTAACGTTTCACATGAGTTAGCGGAAAGTTCAAAGAGGGATAAAAATTAGGGACTTTTTCTACTTGCCCTGAGGCTATCTGTGGAGTAGATACGTGTATAATTTTACTAAATGTTTAGAAGACATCTTTATACATATGCAAAACTTTTCAGCGTATTAGCTATTCCGCTGCGAAAGCGACAGTACCGTCGGCATTACACAAATTAAGCGATGACTTATGCTTATGACGTCATAACTTGCTAACGGTGTTCAATATGTTCAAGTGCAAAAAAATTAGCGAGGAAATTTTGCAGCGTTCTTGAATATCGTGGAACTTCCCGGAATACACTCAATTTGTCTTGTCTGCTTGTCCATGCGTCTTTTTGTCAATTTTTCTTCTGTCCACTTGTTCATTTGTCGATGCATTTGTGGCAGGAACGAAAATGCAAAATTTCTGTCCACTTATCCATTTGTCCACGATTTTCTGTCCATTTTGCTAGTGGATTTCTGTCAAACATTTTACACCCTTTTTACGGGTGTTTTACGGTTTGGACGGATGGACAAATGGACAGAAAAACGTGATGTATTCCCCGCATAAGCATTCCACCATTTCGTCGCATCATTCTGCCCACTACTGTAAAGTCAATGCTCGCCACTTTTTAGGCCCACTTTAGGTCCATTTTAGGCCCACTTGCGTGCAATCGTTGGAGCTGGAGATCAATCTCATTAGGCTCGGATATCCTCGTCGTCCCGCCGCAAACAATGGCTTGGCCCCATAATACGCAAGAATATACATTCACAGTCCGAGCATTAGTCATCAGTAGACGACGCTGTAGTAGAGTTATACGGTAGAGTCAGTGAAGACGACGTGAGTCGCCTTGTGCTAAACGCAGCTTCTCGGTCTTTAGCGACGGACCAGCGAAGCTGAGAAAAACAGGCAAAAAGACGAGCCCATGCAATGCGCCGAGCACAACGATGCCAAGGTACATGCGGAAATAGAAGACCTAGAAAAAATCGACAAACATCCATTCTTCCCACGGAAAATTTGAAAAAATCGAAAACCCACCTGGAAAATCTGAGACTGTGAAAACGCAAGAACAACGATACCGCCGAATTTCGTCAACGTAATGCCACTCAGCACAGAGCTGCCCATCGTCGAGAGGCTATCGATCGCACGACTGACCCGTAACGGATTCGCGCTCATCCCAAACGCACGCACGATATGGGAGCAGAATTCGACCGAGATGCCGAGCGCCATCACCAGATTGACGAGCGAGACAGCGTTGAGCGAGATCGACCACCAGTACATCAGTCCCATCAGATTGATGAGGATCATCACGATGGTCAGCACGATGCACGCCGCCGACCACGGGTCGAGGCCGAGAAGCAGCGTCGCCACGACGAAGATCGCGAGAACGCAAATGATTATTTGCACGACGGCGTCCTCCTCGATCGTCAGATATTGCTCGTAGAACACGTAGAAGATGCTATACGGGAAGACGTGAACCGGTGACTGATCCGCATCGATCTCACTCAGATTCGCATTAATCGCCGCTTCAATCGATGCAGCCAATGAGCGCGCTTCGACCAGCGCATCGATAAAATCGATCGAGACCCTCAGAATCGTATGATAGGTCATGAAGGAGCTCGCTTCAATCACCGTTCCAGTTTGGTCCTCTCCAAACCACACCGACTGGGAATACGCGGCGTGACCGCCCTTTGCGCAACGATCGCCGGGATTATCGACGAGGAAGTCGTGGATGAACGCGTCGAAAGCGGCCGCGGTTGGACGCCCCGTTGACGTCTCGTCGATCTCGCACGCTTCGCACTTGCTCGCCTTCGACGACGACGGGCAAAAGGTGTGATTTTCAGGTGTTCCACCTTTCTGCCATCGGCAACACCCGTCAGCGCCCAGCCACGCAAGGTAGTCGTCAAGCCACGACGAAGCCTTGTACGCGATTTGCGTTCGATTAGCGCAGGTCGCCGCGCGGGCGATTTGGCTGGTGAGCGAATCTTCGGCGGCACCGGCGCCACCGAAGATGCGTGCTGCGAGCGCCGGATTGGAGTAGTTGAACGGACCTTGGATGACGAAATAGACGGGCGGACCGATCGATAGGTATTCACTCAGCCCTTCGAAGTAGCGAAGAACGTACGAATCCTCCGGCACTGAGAGGGTCTGTTCGAGGCCGACCTCGATCCGGTTGAGGACGACGACCGACGAGAAGAGAAGGGCGGTGAACGAGAAGATGACGCCGACTCGGACCGATTTCGCGAGCAAGAACGGTGCGTAGTAGCGCTTCACGAGTGACTGAAGGAATCCGTCCGCGTCGACGTCGTGCGGAGGGAGCTTCACGCAGTAGGTGACCTCGAGACGCCCCGACGCTTGCCGCTGCTCGTCGAGCGCGAAAAGAGCGAGGAAGCAGGTGAGCTGGAGGAAGAAGCCGAAGAGGATCGCCATCGCTGCGTACAGGGAGAAGACCTTGACGGCGGGCATCGACGAGAGGCCGCCGAGGAAGAAGCAGAAGCACTCGGTTGAAGTGGAGAGCAGCATCGACGGGATGACGTCACCGCAGATACGCGCGAATCGATTTTCGATCGAATCGTTGGATCGATCGCGCTGGTAAGCTTGAACGAGAATGAAGATGTTGTCGGCCCCGACCGCGAGCACAAGAAAGGGGACGACCTCGACGATGATGAGCGTCACGTCGACGCCGAGGAAGGCGTAGAAGCCGATCGATGCGAGCACTGAGCACATGACGATGACGACGCCGATGAAGCCGAGCATGATCTTCGACTCGACGAGCAGATAGGCGGGATTACGGTCGTGGACGTGGTACTGGCCGAGCGCGATCGCGATGTAGACGAACATGACGGTGTAGGAGATGGCGATCGTGCTGATGTCTGACTGGGATTCGCGATCGATTTCGTCCTGAATCGATCGCTCCGAGGAGTAGATGAGCGTTACGTTCTCGCTAGTGTAGGTGTGAAGAAAGGCGAGAAAGACGCTTTCCCATGCTTCGGCGCGGGAGACATTTTCGTGCTCCGATTCCTGGAAGGATTTTGAATTAGCGAAATTATTCAACTGATCAATGGCTGAATTGATCGATTTGATCGAAATCTGTCTGTCCGACGGATAGACCCTTCGATCGAATCGAAGTTAATCTATTGACGAATTGCGTCGTTAAATCAACGAATCGATAAATTAATCGATTGATTGACGAATGCATAAATCAGTCTCGGTCGATTGATTTCTCGATTTATCAATTCGTCGATTGATTTCTCGATTTATCAATTCGTCGATTGATTTCTCGATTTATCAGTTCGTCGATTGATCACCTTATCGATTTTTCGATTGATTTATGCATTCGTCAAGCAATCGATTAATTTATCGATTCGCCGTTTTATAGACTTATCGATTCGTCGATTTAACGACGCATCAGTTTGTCACTAGATTAACTTCGACTCGATCGAAGGGTCCATCCGTCGGACAGACAGAAAAATTGATAAGGCGATCAATCGACGAATTGATAAATCTAGAAATCAATCGACTGATCAAGAGGAACGGAAAAATCAGGCGACTAATAGAATCGATCAATTTGTGAATCAACAATAATCACCTTATAGTTGTTCACGATGAACGTGATCACAAGCGCAGTGGCGTTCAGGTACGCCTCTCCGTCGAATCCACCGAGCACGACGTACGGAAAGACAGGCGCGCCCGAGTCGGCAAAGCACGACAGATGCGTATTCGTCGCCGAAATCGACGCCGGTGCGGCAACGCAATCGGCGAACTGATCAAGATACGAACACTTTGCACAAGTCTCCGCGACTTCGTCAAACTTCTCGACATCGTTCTGGTAGTATTGCGTCACGCTCATCACCGTACAGTTCTCGTTCTCGGGCGCGAGTGGCTTGAAACAGATGTCGCCGAGACGGACCTGCTCGCCGTTGAAGTCGGCTTCGAGTGCGATCACCGCAAGCTGTATCGCGATCGCTTCTTCGAGAATCGCCCGTCGAAAGGCGGGTCCGTAGAGCTGACCGACGCGTCCCTTCACTTGGGTTTCATCGTCGGAAAAGAACGTTTGATCCTTCGGAACGACGATGATCTGTTCCGTTCGGTAGAACGGAGAGAACGCTGTGTCGTAAAAGTCTTTCTCGATGCGAGAACGCGACGTTGGCGAGGACCAGAGTTTGACGGGGTTTGTTGTGACGTTCACCATCGTGAGACCGAGCATGCTTATGGCAGTCACGGTGAGACCGATGGGCAATACGATGAAAGGATGCTGGAAGGTGAATGTACCCCAGCGGGCACAGGCTTGCTCGATGCTGCGTTCGAATCTGGCGCCGAGTGTTTTCCTAAATATGTCGAATTTTCGTCGAATTTCTCCAATTGTGTTGGGTTCAAATTTTAGTTGGTCTTATTTCTTAGCTTTTTTCGGTTTTTCTATTTGTTCGATTTTTTATTTTTCGATTAGTTTCTGAATTTCACATTATGAAGGAAGTGCGAATTATGATGGCACATGCGGCGATCGTTCAAGTAAAGCAAGTGTTGGAAATAGCATTTTTCCGAAAATTTCGTACTTGCAAATTTTTTTCAAAATAACAATCGAATAGGCTTCCAATGAGGGACAGTCTACAAGCTTGATTACCTACCACTGGCTTGCATCGGCAGCCTCTTTGTCCGCATCATCAGACAAGCTTTGACGAAGGGGCGTTTTCTCATCGTCCACGTCGTAGCTAAAGCTCGGAACGCGCGAAACTGGCGATGTGCTGCTCACACGAAAGTAAAGTCCAAGTAACGCGGCAATGCTGAGGCAGACGGCAATAAATATGACCAGCGTTACGAAGAGGACACATTCAAGCCCACCAACGTAGCACTCGTCCGTGGTCTCCACCGGGCACATGAACGGTTCGGTGCATGCCGCTGGGCAGTCCTGACAGCTACACGCGTCGACGCCGACGGCCGGTGACTCGGCGCATGAAACGGCCGACGAATTCATCGGTTGCTCGACAGCGTCGGGGTCTGGCAGATGAGATGGAAAGCACGAATCCGTCGTGCCGTTTGCATACTGGATGACGAAATCGATCTGGAGCGGCGCTTGGCCGGGCGGCTCGGAGTTGCCGAGAAATTTTAGCCACTCGTGGAGGGTACACTTTTCCGCTTCGATGCCTGAAAAGCGCTTTGAATTAGCCTCCGACAATAAACTCAAAATTCGGCCAATCAGAAGCTTCCTCATGTAGTGGACATACATATATGACGTCATCTCACGTGACGTCGTGGGTGTAAGTGCCATATCAATTACCGCAAAGCAGGTCGAGCATCGGCTTATTCGTTGCCGAAAAGAGCACATTCTTGCATGCGGCGAGCATCCCTTCGCCGAACTCGGCGGCCACGAAGTAGGCCATGCTGACCACGTAAGTCGCGTTCGTCTCCTTGTCCTCGGCGACCTGGATGTTCGTAAGGAAGTCCGACTGGCGCGGACTGCACGTCGACAGACACCAGAGATTCACAAAGTTTAAGTAGCACGACGGACACCGAGACATTAACTGCTGCGGAAGCCCCATGTTTGTCGCGAGTGTGTTGATCTGCGTCGCATCGCAACAGAGACTTGGATTTTCTCCTAACTCGGCGTAGAGGGCCGGACAGAGCTCGCTGAATTGCTTTTCGGCCGTGGTGTCATCGAGCACCAGCGGTGGTCCATCGTAGGCGCAATTCTGCTTCTTGAAGAACGACTCTTGATGACATTCGCCGTACCAGACACAGTGCTGGGCGGCGGTAGTGGCCAGGAAGAGCGAGAGGATTTGATAAACGTACGAGAGCATCGTCTGCTACAGGCTCTAATGATTATTGATTTTTTGGTCACCAGCGCTGAAATAGGGACCACCCGAGGCGGTGTTTCGTCAAGATTGACTGATAGCGGATCGGCGATGAGAAGCGATGGAATTTGCATAAATTGAAAAGCTCCCACAGGAGATACACATGGACGAAACCTACAAGACACTACTGTAGTTGCTGCGAAGCTACCTAGGAAGCTAATGTATGAACACTCGCAGCTGCCACAACAATGCATTGTGTTCTGTGCTCATCCTTCGCATATTTGACTGCAGTTTCTCGACGACGATCTCGCGTCTCATTTGTCTGAGCGAGTAGGCAGTTGCGTGGGAGTTTTCTAAGCTGTCAAGCTGGCTTGCTGACGAGCTAACGACGAAAGACTTGTTGTAAAATGGAACTGCAGAGATACGGTTTTCAACACTGTCGAGGCCTTGCGCGAGACGTTTGTACTCACTGGCATATGCACGTGATTTTGGCGTAGTCGCACGTGGAGCTATGGGTTTTTAGCCTGTTTACCACACGTTTTCTCTTTCTCCTCGGTGTTTGTTTTAGGTCCACTTACACGTAAGTGGAGCCTATTGCGATGACCTCTGTCCGTGGGTTTGCGTGTCCGTGAACAAATTATTTCGAACTAGAGACGACCGATTGAGATGTGGTTTCTTTGCGATAGATACCTTAGTCAAGAGTAACTACAAGTTCAAAAATGAGCACTTGGGGCTCAATATTCCGGGTAGGGGATCAGTTTGAAAGTACTTCCGCATTTAAAACTTTGCAGCGAGCGCAGATTCATCGTGCGCGCGTTCCTCGTTGCGCACACGCAGGCTGCCAGCGGCCGCGAAACCCCGTCGCGTTACTTTTTCACTGTGGATCGGCCTGAAAATAACGTTGACGACTGACGCATGAAGAAATGTTTTTAACCTTATTCCAGGAAAAACGCACGCAGTACCGTGAGGCGGTGTTTTTTGCTTCTCTCTCTCTCTCTTCTCAAACTCAACCTTCGTTTTGCTTTCGCTCCTCGTGTGTGCCTAAAAAATAAGCTTACTCGTAAATAACTGTGTATCTCGCTCGCTTCCAAACTACCATTCCAGCTCTCCTAGCATTACGAGCTGCGAGTTCCCCGCAAAAATGTGCAGGAATTTATTTTTTGAAAAAAAAATTTAAAGTTGTGAGTTGTGGAGTTTTATACTTGAAAGTGGGCCACGGATCGGCACGTCCGACTTGTTTGCTTATCTTATCGGTACCAAGTACGAAATGACTATTGACGATCAGAAATGGCATAGGGTACTGAGCCTAGATCCGCTGGCGGACGTCAGCCTGACTTAAATCAGGTCCGGACCGCTAAAAAACCGTTCTTGAGAAGTAGGAAGACAATACGAAAACAAAACACTAGGTTTTCAAAAACAGTGGGTGTTTGTAAACAAGGTGGAATTTCTTTATCTACCAGGCATCGCGACACGCTTGGCAAAGCAAGTCCAAGCAAATTTTTGGCTTCTTTAGTGCGAAGAAAAATTGCCTTCTGGCTACATTAGTATTGAAAAATATCTAGCAGTAAGCCGGGAAAAGTCGGGACGACAACTCAGCCGGAAACGTGGGAAGAGTCACCCTTACATCTACTCTCGATAACAGAATTGCGTATATGTATGGTTGCCGCTCCTTATGGATGCATTACTCGTGTAATCGATTACCTTATAGTCTCCGTGGCGCATACGTGCACACAAC
>JAQGBB010001565.1:0-13074 GCA_034691745.1 Prismatolaimus dolichurus
GCGCATGCGAAATGTCACGTCCGCACTACGCTCGACGCATTTACAGGATACAAGGGCGCCACCTAGTAAGTTAAACGGAAACTTTTTGTTATTCGCGTACGAAGACGGTATTGTTTAGGGTTGGCAAATCCCCGGGGATTTTTCCACCGTTCCCCAATCCCCCGGGAATCCCCCCGAAAATCCCCCGCCTATCTCGCACGTGTAAATCGGACGGAAATTGTAGATTAAAAAAATTTTTGTCGTAAAAAAATTTTCTTTGTTGGCAAATCCCCGGGGATTTTTTCGAATCCCCATCCTCGGGGAATCCCCCGGTGGATCCCCCGGGGATGCCAACCCTATATTGTTGCGATCGTACGTCGGAAGCTCGCCGATTTTTTTATTTTTTTATTACAAGAAAGCGAGGAAAAACGCAGTACGGCGGCAAATCGTGGTCTCCTTTTCTTTCTTGTTTCAAAAACTTACGTGCTCGTGTTTTCTGTCAAACGGCAGGATGCCTTTTCGGCTTTGCCGATTTACTTGTTGCGCGTTACACGTCAGCGGCACGCTGCACTCCAAATTGTAGTGTTTTGATTTGAGGACACACGTGTGGGCGGGCGGGAGGAATAATTACTGTAGCCGCACTCTTTTCGCTTTTTCTTGAGACGACACTTTTAGAATTATGGTGTTTTGACTTGAGACTTCCGTTTTGCAAAAGCAAATATAAGCAGAAACTAAATTTGAGAAAAACAGAAAACTAGAATAGAATAGAAATAGAAAACTAGAACAGAATAGAAATAGAAAATATAGCAACTGCGAAGTATTCATTTCCTATTTAAAAAGCAAAAATTTCTTTCCTGACGGATGATGTACAAAACGAAAATATTTTTTTCTGCAAGAAAGGCATGAAAATAAAGATTTTCTGGCAATGTAACGTGGAAAATCGAAAGATTTTTCGAAAGTGCAGTGTTGAAAACTGTTTAATGCTTTCTGGTGCACAAACAAGTCAGTGCCGCTGAAGTGTTTCAAGTCCTCCCTTTCAAAATTTTCTGCTGTAAACGCTATCCAGACATTTCGGCTAGAATTAGCGCCCAGTTGCTTTATCGGGGAAATATGCTTGTCAATCAATCGTTTACTCATCCTTTTCAAAACAAACATTCACTGTATGCGTGACTCCATCCTCTCCACACCGCAGGTCATCCTTTTTCGATCGTGTCAAGTCTACACAAAGGAATCTCGCCAACTTGAACACCTCTGGATGAACTGAATGTTTGCCTACTCGCGCTCGTTTAAACCGCAAAACTGCCGACGCATTTGCGCGATGAACTCTCGTGTTGCACGGAAAGCTCGATGACCCGATAAGAGGAGTTTACCGATCAAACAGTACGCCGCAACCTCTCGCAAGATGACCGTGAAGTGGCGCTCTAAAAATGCCCATCCTACTCGTCAACTCATTTTATTACAGCTAATTTCACTCGGCCGAACCTCCTGCACGACATTTTTAACAAATCGATTTTTGTCACTCATGGAACTTTCCCTCCCTTCTCTCGATGTTTGTATTTCATGCAATCCGCTATGACGTAACATTATTCTTGCGCGCCCGGCACACAGGAGCTGGAAAAGCTTTTGTCTTTAAGCTGCACGCTTGTCGGGCGGAGAAGAAGGGCTACCGTGGCAAGTGGCACGCGAGTGATTTACGACCGTCGGGCTCCTCCAAAAAAGCTTGTTGCGAAAAAAGAGTAACAATCCGTCTTTGGCCTCCTTTTCGAGCTGCCTCCTCGTCAGCAACTCTGCAGTCTCCACGAGATCGTGTGTGCCCCTCTCCTCCAACACGTTCGCCACTAATCGCGAAGATAAATATTTGCCTACAGGAGAAAATCTATGTGGCCGCGCGAGCTAGAAACTTTCGCAAAATATATTATTTATTTATTTTGCTTATCCTCAACGAGAGCAGTCGGAGCTTAAACTTTTTGCTTCATTCTTGGGAGTGGTCCAGGCCGGCCGAACGGGTGGTAAATCCCCTCATCCGCTGTACATGCCACGCATTGTTGTGTCTAGCTTTCACCCCCACCCGTCGCCGACCAATCAGATTCGAGCGCTCGGACGCCCGAATTCGAGCGAACAGCCTCACCGGCCGCACATTCGATCAGTTGTTCCACTTCTCGACGAGTGTCATCGCTGTCCGCTTTCTCTGCAGCCGCCTTTCGTCGCGTGGATGGACTTTCGCCCGTCGCGGATCGCTATTATCCGGAACAGGGATCTTGACGGATAATGACCCAACGGGTATGCTCCACTCGGAGAAAATTGCTCGGACAAAAACTTTTTCCGCTCCTTCGCGTGACATGATGCGAGGCAGCGAAGGAGAAAACTTGGCCGAGTCCACCAATTGCTTCCGCCGAAGCTGGACAATGCATGCTCACTCTCGCGTGTACTTTAGCCGACGAGGCGAGGGCGGGAAAAAAGTTTTTCCCTATTTCTCGAAAATTACTCAATTTTTGCCTCGGCTTTTGCGCGCTCTTCGCGTCCAGAAATCGAAACTGCAATTCCGCTAGCCGCCCTTTCCCGTCTGCATACATTGCGCAACTGGCACTGCGTGCAGCTTTGTAAACATCGCCGACCAAGGGCGATCTCCGGCGATCATCGCCGCACGATAATTTGCATCTGCGTTTCGCGTCGTAGACGAAATACCGACGCGGCAGCTTTTTTTGCCAAACGCCTAAACGATTTTCCAGGCCCCGGCAATATCTTTGACTTTTTTCCCGAAACATTTTCTCGCTTGTCAAACCGCTCGATGAGGCGTGCAGCGGCATGTCAGCTTCGCTGTGCCGAAGTTTTTCCGCGCAAAAACAAAGATAAATCTGTTCGGCCCTCGTTTACGCCAACAAGAGTTCGAGAAAAAAGCCCTTCTCGAGACACAACGCTTGATCATTTGCACTCGCTAGCATCAAATTATAACAAATTTTCCTTTTTTCTAGCTAACATGAAGCTCGGTGTACTTCTACTGATCTTTGCCGTCGCTCATCGTCCCTGCGTCGCGCTGGACTTGTGTAAGTTGCCGCGACGGATTGCAATTAGGCGTTTTTCCATTTTACACGCGATTAGGCAGCTTACAAGGCGCGAATAAGCTAAGGGGATAAAAATTAATATTTTCTCCTCATCCTACCGACTTCGGCCATATTTTCCTTGTTTACGTCGCCCGCTCGCTTTTGTTTGGGGAATTTTTTCGTGATTTCCCGCCTAGGCGTTCTTAATGAATTTTGTTTTCCTACAAGCTCCGAACGGGCGTCCGTTAATTAGATCCTGTTGTCGGATGCGGTGGCGGCTGGATCGCTTGCGCTCTTGATCACTTCTCGCTGTCACCACCGGCCGCCGATCGAGAAGTGGGCGTTGCGCAAAGCCGCCGCCGCTGCAGATGATGGAATTTCTGGCTGGCGCCGGGAGAAATGCGGGAATGCTAATTCGATTTTTCTCGTCAACTCTGTTATTATTATGCGGACGGCGGCCAGTGTCCACATTTTCGGA
This sequence comes from Prismatolaimus dolichurus, assembly GCA_034691745.1. Lineage (NCBI taxonomy): Eukaryota > Metazoa > Nematoda > Enoplea > Triplonchida > Prismatolaimidae > Prismatolaimus > Prismatolaimus dolichurus. The sequence goes on from JAQGBB010001565.1 coordinate 3,499, forward strand.
CTTGCGGCCGGAGACGGCCAATTTTTCGATGGCGGGAAGAGTAAAATAGAATTTTCCAATTATTTAGCCGAAAGCGCATTTCTCCCTTTCCTCTAACACACTTTGCGTTCTAAAACTCGGTAATGTCCGATAGGCAATTTTCTTTCTTTTCTTCTCGCTAAACTTTTTTTCTCCTCCGCCCGAGTGAGTTTCGATTACGAGCCGGCGAAATGCGTTGTTTGGCTGCACGTCGTAAACTCGCGTCGAAGACAACAAAGGGAGCAGAGAGAAAACAGGCAGCTCCCCCTCTTTTACGAGCTGCGAAATGCCCGGCGGCAAACGATAAATATAAACGACGAGAAGAAAGCGGCGATTTTTCGAAAAGAAGTTTTTTTCGAAAATTCAAACAAATTAGGAGCCGAGGAAACGGCGTTTTCGGCGGCGGCGACGAACTTATCTTTGTGCTCGCGCGGAAGAAATTTAGGCCGACAGGTCAGGATGAGTCTCCGAAACGGTGATCACCTCTAGTAGAACTCAGTCGGTGGTCAATATTTGGTAATTGCTTCCGTCTGCGGTGGGCGCCACCGCGAGCATGCTGTTTACAATAGTGCACGTCCAGCGAGAACCGAGTGTGTTGATTGAGTCGCGCGTAATGCCCTCGCTCTATTATTATTTCCTCCCTGACGAACAAATGAGCAAAAAGGTAATTTTCGAGGCGTGCTTTTCATGCTTCGCATGCATGAGTAGCCGTTTCGATTTTCCGTCGTGTTGTCCGGCGCGACTACGCGCTTTTTCGATCGGCCCAAGAGTGACCCTTGGCTATTTGCTCTCACTCGGCAGGGACGCAAAGTGCATTTGGATCGATCGGAAAAGAGGAGGGGTCGCCCATTTATGACGTCATCAACTAGGGGGTGGTCGGGTCCGATGGTGACCAATCTCAAGCCGTTTTCTTGATCACGCGACCTTTTTTCTTGGTCACATGAGATCGATTTTTTATGGCGTCATATATGGACGTCCGTAGCGTCCGAAAACTTCGCGGAGGCCCGACAAAAGTTCAGATTTAGATCGTAATCGCCGAGCAAAGTTGACAGGCGAAGCGAATTTTCAATGTAGTCGCGTAAACGTCGCGTCTCGCGTAACGGTCGAAGGGAGGAAGAAATTTCACGGTGGTGATAATTTATGCCTGATGCGGGTGCGGAATGTGACTGATAATCTGACTAGCGGTAAGGTAGGGTAGGGACGATCGGTTTTCTGCGCTGGCGACTTGTCGACTCAAGGTTGCCGCCCACTTCGGCCGGCCGTGTGAACTTTTGCCATTTTTTCCGCTCTGCCCGCTTTGTTCCCAGTCGATCAATCAGGCGGCAATCCGCGCAAGCGGATATCGTGAGTGAGGAGATCTATGTAAGCTGTCAGCGGGAACGCTTGTCTGGCCACTTGCGCGCCCGGCAAGGAGAAATCGAACACTTCTGCTGCGTCGACAGTTGCCCAAGCATGTCCGAGGAGTGCGCCGTTTATCAGCGCGAACTCTGTTGCCACACACCTGTCATAAAGCAAACAAGGTTGAGGAAATATGAGTTAGCACCCGATGGAGAGGCGAGCTAAACGAAAAAATGTAAGCTCTTGTGGGTCGAATGAAGAAGCGTTGGAGAATTTCACAGGTCTGCCCAGAGGGCGAAGGGTCCGAAGCAAAGGCTATAGCTCGCTTGATGTTGCGAAGCATATGCTTGTTGTTTGGTTGATTAACTTGTTAGCGTTTGAGCGGGATACGCTCCCTGTATAGTGTGAAGGCTATGCGGAATGAGTTAGCGAATAGCAACAATACCAATGCTGCGAGCACTTTTACAGAGGGGACCGACGACCACATTGACCGTTTTCGTAAGGGTTTCAGCTGCTACTTTTCCATGCAGGGTCGCAAAGCTCTAAAAATTTACGAAACTTTCTTCGCTGCTGGCCAGCCCCCACCCATAGCTGTGCCGTTCGTTAGCTGAGGACAGTTTGTTTCTAGTATGTAAAATTGATCTTTGTTTTCCGATGATAGGCAACTTTAGCGAACCTTCTCTTCTTTCTATTTCTCTAGCCGATTGCAATGCTGCGCTCGGTATGGAAACGGGCGAGATTACAGACGAGCAGATTCGTTCGAGCTCCAGCTTTGACAAAGCTAGCGTCGGACCAGCGAGCTCCAGGTTTGTTCCGTTAAAAAACGAGCCCTCTCGAGGAACCTCATTCTTAACATATGATGATCGTTTTTTTTCGCCGACTCTGCCCTTTGCTCAAAGGAAGCTCGATTCCCTACGGGTTGATGCGATCATGACCAATTTTCTAATGAACCGCACGCGGGCCAAACCAAAACACCTTGCCCGGGCGTCACACCGCGACTATATAATTGGCTTCGTCTGCGCATATTATAATGAATGATCCTCAATACTTCCTTTATTCGCGGACAATCTGGCCTCGAATAATTTTTCTTTCACATTGTTCTCTGCCCGCTCCTTTTTGATGATATACGGGACAGCAGTCAATGAGCCATCGTGGACGAAATCTAGAGCACATGTGGTCGGCGGACGGTCGACCCCCTTTTGTTTGACTTTCTCATCGCTCATCCATGAAACTTCGAACTTTTCTCCTCCGCTGACCATCGGTCACTTTTCGGCTATTCACGAGCGAAAAGTGAGCAGTCAGCAAAAAAGCTATTGTTCGCCTAAAAAAAGCATTCCATTCAAAATTATCGATCGATTATCGATTTTTCCGCCCGTAGAATTCGGACCGAAAACGCCGGCGGCGCGTGGTGCCCCGAACCGCAGATCACCGAGGAGACGCACGAGTGGCTCGAGCTGGACTTTGGCGAGCGGGCCCGGGTCATCACCTCGGTGGAGACGCAGGGACGGTACGGCGCCGGCAACGGGCTCGAATTTGCGACCCACTACATCCTCGAGTATTGGCGCCCGACGGGCGCCGGCTCGACGTGGGTTCGATATGCGAACCGGAAACGGAACCAAGTGCGTCTTCTAAATGATTAATTAGCGACTGTCGTGTAATCGACGAGTCTCGCGCACGACAACAAAATGACGAGCGAGTACACGAGGGAACAATGCGTAGTGCATAGTTGATTAGGCGCGGGCCGGCAAAGTGTCGCCGGCGGTCCTCTGCGGAGAGATTTCCGCGTCTTTTATCTTGTTTTTAAAATAAACAAATTTACAACTCGATGTTCGAGAATCGAGCGGGCACGCGACCGTTGTGGGTTTTATTTGTGCATAAATTTGCTTCGGAAATGATGACCAGGACTGAGAGGGCTGGTGCGTCATGAAGATGTCGATCGATTAGGCGCGTGAGAAAGTGGCGGCGGGAAACCAAAAATTATCAGTCGAAAAATGTTGTCAGTTTCGGGCCGACATTCGGCAGAGCGTTCAAATTGAGTGATAGTAAAATTGAGAGGGACTTTCATTAAATGTAGTGCCAGAAATAAGCATAGAATTTCGTGCAGAGGTCACAACGAGAGCATGCGAGGGAGGAAAGAAACGTGGAAGTCTTACTGATTTGATAGTTTGCACGTTCAACTCTTTCAAGTAGAAAATATTTTAGGAAAAGTAAAATATTTTCGTTCATAAAACGTTATAGAAGATTAATAATAAAATCTAACAAACAAAAAGAAAAGTAGAATAAAATAAAAAATAAGATAACAGACAATAATATAAAATAATAGCATTAAAAATAGTAGAATAAAAAAGTAGAAAACAAAAATAAAATATATATAATAAAATATTATAAAATGAAATAAAAAATAAAAAGTTTTTACTGATAAAAGATCTTGAAAATGAATTGTTTTAAAAGAAAAATAATTATTTTGTACACTAAAAATACACGTCTCAACATTTCTTTTTCTTTTTTTTAAAGTGTAAGAATTTTTTACTCTAGATTATTCTTGGCAATTCCGACACTCATACGCCCGTGCTTCGTGCACTCGACCCACCTATCATCGCGAGCAAACTTCGCTTTGTGCCCTACTCGACGCATCCTCGAACCATCTGCATGCGTGTCGAGGCATACGGTTGTGACAATTCAGGTACCGGCGGAAATCCATTTTTCTGTGAAAATTGATCCAATTTCCTCGTCCCATTCACGTCGTTCTTAGAGGGTCTCATTGCATACAAAATGCCACAAGGAAGCGTTCGTGCCGAATTCGATTTGCGGGACAAAACTTACGACGGTGAACAATCGGCGGGTGGAATGCTCGCTAAAGGTCTCGGACAGCTCACGGACGGTCGTGCCGGCGGCGAATCGTTCGAAGCTGATATTGCCGGAAACGGCGCCGGCTACGAGTGGGTCGGCTGGTCAAACGCCACAAATGGCACGTGTAGATAAAAATCAATAAATCGATATTTTCTCGAAAGACAAGAATAAAATCCTCATTCTCAGGTCCAACCTTGGAGATCCTCTTTCAATTCGACCAAGTGAGGAACTTCTCCTCTGTCAATCTCTTCATGAACAACCAGTGGAAGTACGATGTTCGAGTCTTCCGCGTCGCCAGGCTCTGGTTCAGCAATAACGGCAAACAGTATCGCCGAAAGCCAGTCGTCTTTAGCACTGTGCTAGCAAATATCATAGGTAGAAAAAGGAAAAATAAATAAAAAACAGCGATAAAAAAGTAAAATTTTCTCCTGAAGAAGCTTCACATTGGATCAAAATCGCAACACCCTACCAGTTTGGCTCGTTCGTCAAGCTGCAGCTAACGTTCGCAAGCAAGTGGATGATGATAAGCGAGATCCAGTTTGAGTCGAAGATCTTGCTGTCGAACGAGACGGATCTTGCTGAGGCTCAGCTTGCGGAGAAGAGCTATCAAGGAGGTGAGTGAGGCCTGCATCACTGCATGAAAATCAACATAGGTGGGGATTAATCGATAAGTGACGTTCGTTGTAGGTCGATCGTTAGACCTCAAGTGACCTCTTATTTCAGGTTTAGCACTCGACACGTTTGACGACAGCGATGAAGACTCTGGCGGTCTCCTTCACGTTGCACCACTCGCGAACGTGCCCGGCGAATACGTCGCGCTAATAATCGGCGTGATGATCGCTTGCCTTATCATCTGCTCGATTATCGTCGTCGTCATCATGCTTCGACAGCGGAGCAAGCACGCGAAGAAGGCGTCGTTCGCACCCGCGGGCATCGGCTATGTCGGCTTCAAGACCGTTCAGCAGCCGTCAGCAGGCGAACGAATTGCGATCAATATGAAAGTACGAAGTTTACTTCTGATCGTCGACCAATCCCCTAAATTATCGAATTTTTATAGGACATGCAAATGACCGTAATCGGCTCACACGACGACGGCGTAAAGCCAAAGAACGGTAGCAGCTTGTACATAATGGACACTGAGCGGTGTACCTTGCAGAAGGTTCATCCGCCACCGGTGCTGCAGTTGTCCGAGGAGATTCGCTTTACGCTCCCACCGCCTCCGCCGTTCGACTACACCGGTATGAAGTCGACTTCATTCGTTTCACATATTTCCTTCATTCATTACGTATTTCCCTTCCTTCCTTCTTTTATTTTCCGTTCGTTTCCTTCCGCCGTTCTGTCCGTCCATCCGTTCCTTCTTTCGTTTATTCTTTCTTTCGATTCTTTGTTGGATTGACCCTTCGTTCGATCGTTCAGTGTCTAATCTGATCTAATGCGTCTGCTATATAATTGTGTAATGTGTAGACTCTGGGGACGGCGAGTACGCCGAACCATCGGAAATCAGTGGCAAGTGCTCATCGTCAACACTGCCGCTCCTTCCGACTTCGCGCCTTCCGCCGAAGCCGCCACTCTCGAGCTCAACGTCGTCGAAATTCATCGGCTCGTCGCCGATCAAGCTGAGCGCTCATCAGCAGCGCGGTCGAGCCTCATCGAGCAAGTCATCAACATCATGCTCTTCGTCGACGACGTCGCCCCCGCTTCGGCCCTCCTACACGGCTATCTCCTCAGCAACGACCGGCGGCGCAGCGTCCACTTCGATGACCGACATCGAAAGCCTTCACTACGCGTCGTCCGACATCGCAACGTCGTCGGCACCGCTTCTCTTGCCCATCTTGCTCACCGACATTCCGCAGGTGTGCCGGTCGACGCTCGTCTTCAAAGAGAAGATCGGCGAGGGTGAATTCGGTGAAGTGCATCTCTGCGACGCGAGTGCGTCAAGCCTACCAGCGCTGCCGCACAACGGCCTCGTCGCCGTAAAGCTTCTTCGACAGGAGGCTAACGAGGAAGCTAAGTAGGTCAAGTCAATTAAAATGAATAAATCGATAGCTAAGCGGTCAAAAACGATAAATCGATCAAAAAATCAATAATGTATGAAGCCATAAATCGATTAAAAAACGATAGAAAAATCTATTAAAACGGGCGACAATTAATCAATCGATAAATCGATACCAACGATCGATGAATGAAAAGAGCTGACGTCATATTTGGTGTTCAGAGCCGACTTCCGTAAAGAGATGCAAATTCTGGCGAAACTGCATGACCCAAACATCGTGCAACTGCTTGGTGCGTGCACAGCGGATGAGCCGTGGTTGATGATCGTCGAGTATATGCCCCTGGGCGATCTGAACGAGTACCTGCAGCGGAGTGCCGAGCACCTCACCTACGCGGCGATGCTGTACATGGCGACGGAGATCGCGAGTGGAATGAAGTATCTGGAGTCGCTCAACTTTGTCCATCGTGATCTCGCGACGCGCAACTGTCTCGTCGGCGAGAACTATCGCATAAAGATCGGCGACTTCGGCATGTGTCGATCGATTTACTGCTGTGATTACTACAAAGTGCAGAACGGTCGATACGTTCTTCCCGTCCGCTGGATGGCCTGGGAGAGCGTTCTGCTGGTAAGCCGCCACAATGTTTCCAGTTGATTCCTTTCGATATTTTTTTCCCATCTTTTTCCTTCATTTTTCATTTTTGTGGGTTTTAGAGAAAAATCGATTAACGATTTACGAAGTGAAAACTCATTATCGAAATTCATAATCGAAAATCGATAACCGATAGCTGAAATGAAAATTGATATTTGAAATTAAGCTCGTCTTAGAAACTGAAAATCGAAAATCCATAATCGAAAAATCGATAATGGAAAAGTGATTTTTGAAATGTGAATCGATAATCGAGCATTTGGCAAAAATCGATAATTCGATTGTTTAGGGTCGATTTACGCCAAAGTCGGACGTCTGGTCATTCGGCGTTCTAACGTGGGAGATCTTCACGTACGGTCGCATCCAGCCGTTCCACGAGCTCTCCGACGAGGAGATCGTCGAGAATGCGAGACGTTTCGCCAACGAAGCCTCTAATACGATAGTACGTCGCTCTAAATGCTTTTTATGTGTTTTACTTCCTCTCCAGAATATCGATTGTTTCCTCTCCAGATATATCTTTCACGTCCACTTCGATGCCCGAAGGAGATCTTCGATCTTCTCCTCGAGTGCTGGCAACGAAACGAGGCCGATCGACCGTCCTTTCACGAAATTCATCTCTTCTTGCAGCGAAAGAATCTCGGCTTTGAGCTGGCGCCCAACCAGTGCTGACCATTTCTCGATTCTGCCATCTTGGCTGTGATTGGCTAGTTTTTTGTTGTTGACTTTTTTGCATGTGTACACAATCTAACTGTCGAATGTTATATAAAGTGTTTCTTAGTAATAAAAGTGCGTGACCAGCTACAAAGATTGATAGCTAACAAGTTCCAGAGTGTTCCAGATGATACTAAATTTCCTCAGGTTATTTTTTGTTTGTTTATGCAAGATGCCTTTTCGTCTTTGTGGAGCAAAGAGACATCTGTTTTTGTCGAGCAGTGCCTTCATTCGACTTTCTGAAAAGCGCACTCTCCTCAGCTAGACGCGAAGACGACAAAGCAGTCCGCACGAACGAACGCCGAGTTATGCGAAAAGCCTCGCTCACCACCTCGTGGCGAGCAGTAGGCAGAAAAACTCCGCCTCCCATCAACCGTACACAAGCATAAGCTGCACCCGGTGTGCTACATCGATCGATGAAAATTTTTTAGCGGAACATTCTGTGACAGACAAACATTCTGACTTGATAACCCAAAAATCTGAGTTGAAGTATCGATCGATTAGCTGAGCTATTTTGACTATGAACACGAAGAAGTTACACAAATTTTCTTGGTTTATGCGAATCGAATGTGTTGAATATTCTATTCAAAAACAAGTCGGGCAAGTCGCTCCATAGACACACGACTTTCTACCTTATTTGATTTGTTCCTTATTTTTCCCTATAATTTTCCCTAATAATATTTTCTATTATTTAATTTTGTTCCATTTTATTTATTTTTTATTTTATTTCCCCCCTTTTAATTTTTTTCTATTTATTTTCCCCTATTTTATTTCGCTTTTTTATCTTCCCTTATTTTATTTGTTCCCTATTTTAGTTCCCTCACCTTTTCCTTCGCTCGAATTTTACTCTATCGCAAACATGGAAAAATACACCCAAAAACTTGTGCTCTGCGAACAGAGCGGTTCAAAAATCTCGAAACACAGATTGACAAGTTCAGATTTTTGGAGCATTTGTTGCAACCTGTTCAAAGTAGCCGTATAAAGATGAAGTCTAAATCTCGAGAAAAGTGACTGAAGTAAGTCGCGTCGTCTGGCAGGCGAATTTCTTCGGTGCAAAGTCGTTCCTCAGCTCGACGGAAGAAGGGAAAAACAACTGCATGATGGTCGTCTGATGATAGATGTGCCGATACGTAGACTATCAGTAGTTTTTAATCAGTGTCGAAACTTTCTCCAGAAGACGCCGCGCATTGTACACTGACAGACACCTGACTGTGCCGAGAATAAGAACGTAGCTCAGTCGGCTCAAGGTCGAAGTTTTGCTGCTCGAATTTTGTTACGATTTTACAAACGCGTTCTTTTCCGTGCGGCACAACTTCAAAGTTCGCCGATCGCTTTTGAAATTCATGGAGGTCAGGAACGGCGCGCATACACCTGAAACGAAGTCGCAGGTTGTCGTCAACGAGCTTGCCGGCCACGAAAGTGCGGTGCTCCACTGTGCTTGGAGCTCACTCAACGACGTTCTGGCCACGAGGTACGGGATTGAGAAATGGCCAGTTTATAGCGTTTTGCGCCGCGCAAGCCTGGAAATTCTTGAAACCGAATTGAATAGTAATTTTTGTAAAATCCTGAGGGTAATCTAATCGACATTCGGGAGGACCGTCGTTGAATTGTGAAAAGCCTCACTTTATTACTGCGAAGAATGTTCAAAGATTGGCGATAAGAACAAACTCATAGCGAAATGGGCGAAAATCGGTGAAAACTTGCAGCAGCTTTTTCGTCGAAACTGAGACAGTTAAAGGTCAAGATGGAATCAAATGTTCCTTGGAGGTCAACTCGAATCGGACTATTCGACTTTCGCTATTCGTGAGGGACTAAATCAAGAACATCTAGCAGAAAGTGTGAAAAGTTAACTATTTGTGGTCACGGTATCATTTGGCTCTCAAACTTCTAGTTCACTCGACGGATCCGTTCGAATTTGGAGTGTGGGTGAGAATTTTTCGGCGACTTCCGTCCCCAAGTTTGTCGACATTGGACACACAAGAAAGCTAGCCGGCAACGAGGATCCACTGAAGAGCGCCGT
>JAQGBB010001566.1:0-13073 GCA_034691745.1 Prismatolaimus dolichurus
TATGACGCTGCTTTACCACCAGGCTTTACCACTCTCGCTGCTTCGAACCCGATGACGAACCAGGTCGCATCAGGGCAGCCGAGATGATCAACGAAGCATTACGGCGGCGAGCCCCTGTCGAGCGGCCACTCGACAACGTTATCGCTTATACGTGAACCAAATTAGTAAATAACGCTTGCTATTATTATTAACCAGCAGGGGATAATGATCGCACAGCTAGCTTTTGTTTTGTGCCGCAGGCAATGGTTCTATACGATGTGTAGGGCCACCGATGCTATAAAGCTTGACTGTTGCTGGATTTACCACTGGCTCTCCTATCGCACACGATATTGTTGCACAAATGTTGGTAGAGTAAGCCACTGTAATTTCGGAACTGTACTGCGGAACAATTTCGGAGCACGCGAAGCACATTAGCCTGTCTAAGGTGATGTCCGCCAAATGCACGACACTTGGTCTTTATGCTCTTCATGCTAGAAAACGCCGACGCACACAGATACGTACTGTCAAACAAAACAAACCTGCGAGCGGCCTGACTCAAGCACACGAATTTTGACGGAAGTTTCGCCCAAAAGCAACAAAGGTCGACTCGACGAACTGGGCGCGAATAGCTGTAGCAAAAAGCAAAGCGATTGGCGTACTCGAATACCCCGAACAACATCGCAAAGCGATGGTAGATTTTAAAATTCGCAACCGTCGCATGATTTAGGCCATACGCGAGCGCATCAATTTGCTTGCGAGCTTGCAGAAGGCTTGAGAACTGGGGTTTACGAGACGCCTCGTCGGGAAACTCAGAATCGAACTTTGCCACATGCAGCTCGAGTGACACTGAATGTTATCCTTTCGGATTGTGCTAATTCGCGTCAGACAACCGGGAACAACACGAACAACCTTTACGGTAGGAGAAAAAAGAACTCGTGACTCCAATCGGAGTTGAAACTTGGCGAAGTTTTCGCTTTCTTTGCCTCAGAATCAGCCATTTCTTTGGTGGAATAATTTCAGAAGCGCTTTAGTGCTCTCAGAGCATGAAATCTGAAGACCGTTGAGCTGTTTGTAGAAGCGTGGCTGTAATAATGCCCGTTCATTTTAAATAATCTATTGCATGTTTTCTACGTGTAAATGGGCCACGGATCGGTACATCCACCTCATTCTGATTGCATAATTGCATCACGAATAATCTCGAAATACTTCTATTCGTCAAACAAACGGTGATACCCATAGTGTACACGAACATTTGAAAATGCAATCTGAAACAATGAATAGCTGCTCCAGGTGACTGAATATTCAGAAAAGTCTACGCTACTTCCTCAGTGCAACTAGGTGTGACAAAACCTAACCAGGCACTCACTAGCCAGTAGCCAAGATTCCCACACGTCCTGCTTTGCTTCCAACCTAAAAGTACGATTTATATACTAATGTGTAGCTGTGGAGTGTACGGTATGCTTTGACACTTCCGGTTCATCATCGATCTTTTGATAGAAAACGTTTATATTCTGATAAAAATGTGACATAACTGACACAATAGCATTTGCTATACACACGTAGAGAAGGACAGCTGCTGCAAATCACATCAGCAGACTACAGTATTTCACCGATTGACAATACAAGTGGTAAAAAGTAAAACATAAAGCCAAACCGACGTTTGATTCGTCGCAACCATACCGGCAACGTTGAGAACGTTGACTCCAATTGAAACAGTAAGAACGGGTTCAAACGACAAGGCACGACTTTATACGACCATCATTGACCGTTTCTTAAAATTCAAGTAATATGTTAGACTTCGTATGTACAAGCCAACATTGCACTTCTCGGTACTTTTACACGACGAGAAACTGTCGTCCATATAAAACAGACAACACCCAATAAAACATTCGCATGACTCGTACGTAGCTTTCGCAACTCGACTTTCAGCTACAATAAAGAATCACACGAAAGCTTCACGCAAGAATGGCAAGCTATCACACGACGACGATGCGCCCACGAGGTTACCTACAGGCCGACTATCCACAGGATCACAGAGAGACAAACAAGCACCTACGTAGGCGTTCTCACTCAGAAGCGAAATAGCATTGAAAGAAAGCATAAATCGCGCCGCGAAAGTACATTAAAATGTCATCCCAACTTGTAACGCATCTATTGCACTTAAAATCGACCGGAAAACATTGTCGAGGCCTCTGGTCAATTCGCCACCAACTGCGGCGTGTCAGTTCCTCTAACACAGATGATACCACATAGGGGTAGTTACGCACTACTACAAGTACTGTACATTAAATGCAACAGCTTAAATGCAGGTAGATGACGGCAAGCGAAACGAGACAATCGAAGCTGCCCAGTTCCCCACCCATCCATCCCTAGCACTACCTGCCCAGAAGTACGCAACAAATGCCCATAGACGTACAGTACACAAAGCGTGTGCAATATGTATATGACTGCATAGACGACGTCCACACCACCCAAACTCGTCTGACATCAAACGGAACAATGAAGATGCCCATCGAGCGGAAAAGTTCAACAAGAACCACATCTAAACAAGCGAGCAACTGATCTATACATAATCGCGAGACATCGGACAAAAAGCAGCACACCGCACACGCGGAGACGTCTAGCGAATAGTCACAGCACCATGCGGAGAGAGCGTATGCAAACGCAACTCACCGTCTCCAGCTTGCTACGGACAATACAGTTGCAGTACATCGTAATACAATGTGTTAGCGTGCACCCTCTTTAATGATATAGTACACAGCAGGGGCGCCCATAAAGGGAGCAGAGGAACGGGTTGAAAAAAAGGAAAAATGTTAAGTTTTTAAGCATGATAAAGCGATCGAAATGCGTTTTTACAACGAAAATCTATCAAAAATTAATAAAAAATCTCAAAAATTTGTTCTGTTTTGACTAAGTTGTATTAAACAGCCTTGTTCGATTTTTTTTAATTTTTTTTGTTGCTCTGAGCTTGTAGCCCTCGACGAGAAAAGCAGCGCCGTATCCGGCGAGACCCTACGCCTCCAAAGGTATGCGAATCAAACAATGTTTCCACACAGAGTCAAGGCCTGGCCCTAACCGAAATCGCTATGGGCACCCCCGCACATTCATACTGGCAGTACACTAGAACAGAACGAAACCGAACAAGAAGTAGTCCGTCTCGCCAGCCGCACGTCTTCGGCGCATTTCGTGCCCGATCGCTCCCGCTTATCTGCGCACCCCGTTACTGCGATAGTCCTGCTGGAGGACCGTCTTCTCCTTGTAATAGACCTCCTCATGCTCCTTATCGCAGATGAGGAGAAGACACGCGCCAAACGTGAAAAGCGTCGATCCCCAGCCAACACCGTACGCCCAGTCGAAGTCCCACTTCATGCGCCGTAGGTTGGCCATCTCCTGATAGAAGCAGACTGGGAAAACGATGAGAGCGATTAGCTCAAGAACGACTAAAAGAGAAGAGCACAACAGTTACGTCACGCATGGTAAGCAAACACAAAAGTTCTAAAGTGCTTGCTTACCCGCTATAAGTGCGAATCCAAGTGCAATTCGATAGCACAAAAACTTGCGCGACGCGCCGAGTGCTCGCAAGCCGCAGCCGGTGAGAAGGATACCGACACAGATACAGATGCCGGCAATGACGAGCAGAGCGGCAACGGCCTGCACGTACACTGGATAGAGAAAAGAACGATCCACATTATATCCTCCCTCTCATCATCATTTCGATTCCAACTACGACATGTGCGAGTTATACGCACAAGACATACAAAACATCGAACATTGCGTCGGTAAGCAAACGCGTGTTCACACGTGCGAGGAAAACCTATCGCACTAGTCAGGTGCGGGTCCCACGCGTAGTGGATAATCACGTGCATAAGCATATTCGGAAACACCAGCCATCCCCTCCTATCCCCGGGCAAAAACTTAAAGGAAGTTCACAGAATTATCGAATGCCGTCTTTCGGCTCGAGGAACGTACATCTTCCTGTCCCGTCCGTTAAAAAACGTTTGGCTGCCTACACACAATCTTACAGACCCGACTGGCCAACACGCAGCCACAACCCTAAATAGAGCACAATTTTCGGCTTTTCTGCCTACTCCATCCGCCAGAAACGCAGCGCGTACAAACAACTGCGCCAGCTGGTCAGACAAAAATCCCCACTTATCTGCCCTTTTCAAATCTAAATCTATCTGACGATGAGAGCTTTATGGACAGACAATAAAGACGAGGATTTGCCTCCCTTGCATGAAAAAATGCGCACGCTTGTTTCTGGTTTTTCCACATCGCCAGATAACATTCGGTTTTGTCTCTCACGTGTTTTGCTCGCTGCTCGCTCCGTCCGATCCTCCCTCTACCGCAGTCGATTATATCACTCTCGAGAAACGGATATTTTGCAGCAAAACAATTTCGTCCCAAACTAAACTCGCCGTGCATTAGTCCACGCTGATACACACAATAGGGGAAAAGATGTGCCTGGCAGTCGTGCCAATTCATGCTGAGTAACAAAAAGTAAGCGACGGAAACAAGCAAGCACAACGTTAGCGAAGACGGCTACTAGTGCCACTTACGCTGTCCAATCACTGCACGCAGCGTCCAATGTACGAGAAGCAATTATATTCGAGTGGTAGAACTCAATTTTATTCAGACATTTACCCTACACTCTCTTCTCTTTCGCTACAATGCCCTTTCGTCACTCAACGTACGTATTATGTACAGTATATTCACGCAGACACAGGCGACATGTGCAAGCCTACAAACACTGGTCCTGGGCTAAAAGGCGCGAACTTTTACATTTCTTCATGATTCGAGTCGACTCCACGCTTTTTGCCTCTCGTTCACAAAAGATCGATTCATGATAATTTCCGCCACCCAACTTCACTCAAAGCACACACTCCTTTATAACGTAGTTAACGCGATAAAAAGGAAACGTTTTGTCGTCTTGCCGCGAAAAATCAATAGGCCAAGTCGTGCTGAAGGAAATTACGTTAACCACTCGTCCAGCTCAAAAACTGCTACAAATACGCTTCAATGCAATTTATGCATGCATCTTATCCACTAACGCGTTAACAAATAAAGTGTGATATGATAATCAGCGGAAAATCACGGCCATATAAAATTGTACACATAAATGTCATGGGAATAACACTAGCGAACGTCTCTAGAGTTTGCAAAACTTTCAAATGCACGCGCACCACCCCGTCCCTAATGTATATGCTGCGAGAAAATCTGCTAGCATATCGCACGCACGAATGCACAAATGCGTATGTAGGGCGTATATGTAGACAAAGATTCGCACTTACTATTGTTGCTGCGGTTCTTGATTCGCTGACATTTGCCCTCATCTGGCGGATCAAGAGGCAATGGTGTGGATGTGCCTGGTTCGCGACATTCCTCAAAGAGACCAGTGCGAAAGCCATCCGATCGAAGCCACGATGCCGCAGCTAATGCGACGATAAGCAAAACGAGCGAGACTATCAGACAGATTAGAGCCAACACCTAAAAAGATAAAGACAGCTGCGCTGCAAACCAATAACAAAGCGATTGCTAGCAGAACGCTGCAGCACACAAAGGCAGATACACGCAATCAAGCACGCATATAACAACAAAAAACGCAGCGTTTACCTTGAGAGGCCTAACAATTGTCACGGTTTCAATTGTCGTTGTTTGCGGCATGTTGTAAGATAGCTGACAGTACTGAGAAAGGCAAAATTAAACTCAGACGGCGTTTCTTGAACTCGATGTGCAGATTTGAGAGAAAACTGTTTTGAAAAACCAACGGACAAAACGTAGAAAACTTCACTACATGGATATGATACAATAATGACGGTGAGTAAGCATGGACATCATATATCATGACTCAAAGGTATTCCTTTGCTTGGTATGAAATGATAGTCTCTCCGCGAAGCAAATTTGCTATCAGTAAAAAATTTTGCGCGGGCGTTTGAAGATTCTCTTGTCATGAATCATGAATGTTTCATTGGAGTTTGCTGTTAGCCATCGACATATTATCCCACTACGAGAATCTTGCACTTTCGGCGCAGGCATCGGATGGATTTCATAATGCAGTGCTGGAAGATAAGGAAAAAGAGGCACCCGATGAATATGCATACCGGTGCACACCGTGAAATATGGACAAAATATTTCGTGGTGCGGCAACGCTCTCTACAAAACAGTGTCACACGTTTGTGACTAATTTCACAGTGCGATGTGCAAAGGATAGGCAATGGACAATTCGTGGTGCAGCACCGGGAGTACAAAAAAGAACACGTGCTTGCGTAAGCGGAAACGAAAGAAGCACGTGTGACGCGTCAAGCGGAGAACACTTCGCCCAAAGTTGGATCGCTTCGGTTTCGCGAGAACTGTTCTTCCCACAGGCCGACCGCGTTCTACGGTTACTTGGCGAGGCACAAATGGAACCATTAAGCGCGTAATCGAGCACGTACACGGTCGCCATAAGCGTAGGCGATGCTCTGGCGAATAGAACGAACCTAAACAAGGCATGGTAGCGGGGGAGGGTGACTCAACGGGTGGGCGGGCCGTCAATAGGCTTCACTTCACCGCAGACCGTCAGTGATGATAATATTCTTAACGGGTGCCTACAGCGCGAATTCAACGAGTTGAACGGGACCACAATCAGCTTCGAAACAGCCTGGGGCAACGCATCATCAATGATTCCACCCTCATCAGGTGCATAGGCGGCGATACCATCCTCATCGGGTCAAACCAGCTAGTATATATCTCCTCTTGTACCTGTCGGCAGTACTGCACACTCGAGATACAGTCTTGTATGCTCGCGTTGAATGGCGATGCGCTGTTCCATCTAAGTCGGCTAGAAAGGCGATCCGCGAGGCTCATGGCGACGAGAAGTCACAATTCCTTGTCGCGAGAACGATTCGAGTCGCCGATGGTCAGTGCGCCCCGCGATACTAAGTCGGCAAGTGTTCGGTGAAAGGCAAGAACTTTGTAGCCTCGTAGAACCAAATACCGGAGCGGAAGCCATGTGGCTGCCATGCCCTGGTGCCCCACTACGTAACCAGTGTCTGTCTGTTCATGCAGAACCACCATTCCTTGGTGGCTACAGCACGAGCAAGCTGATCAACTCTTGAAACAACGGTACCACCTCCCTTTCTGAGCTACGTGCATGCCTTACAGCAAACGAACGATCATGTTGAGGCTTTGTGCTTGCAGAGCTGGAGCCAGAGCAGCGTGTGCTCCCTCGACTCGCCGACGCCGAATCATCGTTGAAGGTGTACACGTATGTAGAGAATGTACAATACAATGCCTTCCCTTCTCTCGTTGTCGCCTTTATTGTACACCTACGTGCTGCAGCAGGAGTTCGCTTCTACCAGCTCCCTTGCCTGCTTCGATGCTCGCAAGCATGTTCGAGTATGTTGGGTTACAGAACGTGGAGGAGAACGCCATCCGGTACACGCGCATCGGCAAGCCGAACGACGGCATGCTTTGCACTCAGGGCACTCACTCGAACGAGAAGGTGAGCCGAAACGAAGTGGGGAATCACGAGAAGCGACGCGAGCGGTCACAAACGCGTAAGCGAACGGCCATCCGCAGAGGCATCCTCCTCACGAGCACTGACGGGCTGGACGAGCTCGGTCGAAGCTGCACAGACCTGAGTCGGCGACGCGTCGTCCCGAAGCTCACACTCGACGAGGTCGTGCGCGTGCACGAGTTTCGCAAGTGCTAGCGGCTCATCGGATCGGACTCAATCGCAGGTTGTCCGCCCAACCCAACTTCTGCCATATCTACTGCAGCGTACAGAACGTCTAGCTTACAGATGTGCATATTCACAGCTTGCGTACATACTCGTTCCCGATGCGCCTGCTCCTATAGGCCTATAGTTCCAACTTTGATCTGTGCATTGGAGCTTGCTTTCCGTACGTATGATTTGTGCGTGTACAAAAATGAGCGCTTTCGCTATTCTTTCTCGATCCTGCCTACTCTTTGTACGTTTCAAAGAAAGAGCTGTCGATGAAGCTGAGGACGAGTATAAACTACAAGCACATTGTACCCACTTCCTCAGATTGACATACAACTATCGTACTTGCCAACGCCAATTTGCCTTTAAGACGTGACAGTGCCGAAGAGAGCTTTAATTCCAACAAACGATCACAACAGCGATGTATACGACGTTAGCTGTAGAAACTAGAGTGGAGTGTAAGGGTTCTAACTACCGTAATCGTATGCGTATGCAACGGCGTCGCTGTCATAGAGGAAAAATAGAAAACTCCTCCCCAGTTTTTTTTTTGAAAAATGGAGAAAAGTGGTAAGGATAACCGATTCCAACAAAGAGCGAAGAGACTCATGTGCTTACGTGAGTTTGTCGGCTTTCTGACGGTAACCCACAAGCAAAGAAAGGACTCGTCGGCGTTCCCGTCGCCAGGAGGCAACACCCACCGCTGTTTTAAGACGACAGAATCCATTAAGTCACAAAAACCAAGTTAAGAAAAAAATGCGTTTTAGTGCAAAAACGAAAATTTTAATGTTCGGGCGACAGAATCCATTAAGTTTTATTGGGAGGACAGAGTACATTGTGTTTTGCTAGGACGACAGAATCCATTAAACCTACTTTCTGTCTGTAAATGTGAATCGCTCAAACGGGCGTAACTTTTTGCATTGTCGTCCAATCAGGTTCATCCAAAGAGTGTCGTATAGCTCATATTGAGACGATTCCAACGAGTGCTGAGACGAAGAATCCATTAAGTCAACATAATGGCTTCTGTCGGCCCTAGACAGACCGACCTTAGAGGCTCAGTCCTCTTTGTAACCAAGAAGGCGTGTATAAAAGCTTCTTCTTCGGTTACATAAAGCTAGTATATTCAAGTAAATTGGCAAAGCCGAACACATCCTAGAACACTCTGAAACAGTAAGGCATTCTAATTTACTCCAATGCGTACTCCAATACGTCAAAATGACGGCCACATTGCAGCCATTATTCCGACACATTGGACTGCGCTGTTAGTTCATCCGGTCTTAAAAACTGTTTCTGAAATTTTGCGAAAACCGGCCAACGTACAAGGACTTCTGCTGTGCGTGATAACTGTTCCATCCAAAGTCCAAACCGGTCTCAATCTGGCATGTGCAGTCAGCTGAGAATGGTCTATTCAGGGTGCCTACGCGTCCTCCAAATCCTCCAAAAAGGGTAGCTTTCCGCTGGAATTTTGAAAGTTTTCACAAATGTTTTCAGAACTCTTCGAAAATCGGAAATTTCGAAAAATTTCTCATGCCTTGTATCATGGTCATCATCAGCCATTTGCGTCCGTACCAAATATCAGTATCTCATGATTCTCCTTCGAGTAAAGTACGTACTTTCGGTTTTGGTATGAAACAATGAAGCGAGTCGATACGCGCTTCTTGCGCTCTTCTGTCCTCGAGTGCAAAGCGGTGAAAAAATTACTGAGCCACTTTTACGTCACGAAGCTTCTTCGACGCTGCAGGTCAGCGAAACCGTAGATCTGCGAGATAAGCTTCTTCAGATCGGGAGCGATGAGCTGAGCGTAAATGAGACATTCCTCCCTTGCTGTTTAGAGGTCAATTTCGGCACCACAACATCATCGAGCTTTGATCTAGCTGTTTCGAGGCCCACTTGCCAATCCCGCCATCGCCGACCGGTGATTTAGCGGTTTCCAGGCCTGTTTGACAGCGCGTCGCCGCCGTGTTTAGGCTCATTCTGTTCTTCAAAGCATCGTTACGCAGCCTACGCTTGTGGCGACCACGTGCCCGGTAGCCCACGCGTCCCAGGTCACCCTTTTTCTGTGTCCCAGCAGGCGCAGAACACGGTGGGTACATGCGAAGAACAGTTCTTGAAAAGTCGATTGGAGTCCAACTTTACGGCGTATTGTTCTTACCTAATACGCCGCTTTTTCATTTTCTGTTCTGGTGTTCGTCAGCCAGCCAGCCAATCAGAGCAGACTGGCAAGCCCCATCTTGCGTAAAAGGAGCAGCAGGTCTAATTTCCCATAGGTATGTGAATACATTACAGCAATTTAGCTTCACGAACCTGGCGCAATCCAGCTGATATTAGAAATTAAAAAAAAATTTTTCTAATTTTGTTGGGGAAATTTCAATCCAACCCAAAAAATTGTCCATCAAAAATTGTGTCAAAATTTTTCCTGTTTCACGTGTGAAGTTTTTGCCCTCCAATTGTTCTCCAAACGTCTTCCAAAAAGGGTAGTTTTTGGACTTTGGCCATCGTGTACACACCCTGTCTACTATACATTGAGCGAACTCTAGCTGCATTCCTCAATCTCCCCGCCCCTTTCCAGCCAACCAATCAAAAGCCAACACCAGCATTTCTTAATGCAAACAAACAAACTGTTATGTACCCTTTACAAAATACACTCCATCCGCAAAGATACTGGCATGGCCGCACACGCTCCAAGAAAGCACTAACGCAAATATTATTAGCTCAATGCACAAACAAAGCATTCACGTAAAGCAAAAAGATCCTGTAAGCGAGGCACACAACGTCGTCGACGGAACGTTTCATACACGCGCGAAAAAGAATTCGACGAATACACACACCCGAGCTGAAGAGTTGCATAGCAAACGAACGAGAAAAATAATCGATAATTATGCGCGTTGTAGCACCTCCTCATAAACGTACACACAACATACATTATTAGTCGGTAAGCTCCTCGTACGTACAATACACTCGAAAAGAGGCGACAGAAAAGGAGAACCATTATATCAGCGAGAAGAAAAGCAGCACACAAACGGCATTATCGATCGATCGAATGTGTATGCATATATACGCACAAGAAAAGAACTGAACAATGTAACTAGTTCTGTTGGGCATAGACGAAAAAATCGATAATTACGTACTCGCTCTGGTATATCTCTTCCAAAAAACAAGTTTAAAACATTAGTACAGCCATACGATGCTCGAGTCAAAAGAACGCATGCAGGAGCAACGCCAGTGCTATTACACAAGAGAATGTACTGTACGTAGCACACGAAAAGAAGAAGCACATAAGCAGTGCCTATTAAGCACATCGAAAAGTCAGCCGATTTCAGCTTCATAAGCTGAACAATGGGCGGTAGGCAGGCAAGGCACCCAGCTCGCAAATCAAAAAGAACCCGCACAAAAATGAGGGCTAAATAAGTACAGCTTCTTATTTGCCTACATCTGTCTCCGACACAGTGAAAAAGAAAATCAAAACGCACGTACAGCATATGAGGATCAATCGATATTTCAAAAGAAAGAGTGACAAATCAATAAACTACACGCAACATAAAGAGAAAGAGACGAAGGAAGCGGCTAATGAGCCCTGAGTAAATTGTCAATATCACGTGACGCATAAAGCGAGCAAATCGATGATCAGAGCAGTCGAATCGAAGCGCGAACGAGTAGAAGAGGAGGAAGCAAGTGGACTTCGACGAGCGCTTAGTTTTAGTGATTATTCGCGTCGCCATTCCTCGGTCTCACAACTGGAGAGAGAGAAAAATCGATAAAAATCATACAAACAGAAATTACGCGTCAGCCCAAAAATCGATAAACAAGAGCGCACGCGCGCGCACACACACACACCTTCGTCGGCGAGCGTGCCCTTCTTCAAGCCGGCCGAACCGGCGCCGTTCATGTCGCGAAGGATGTTGTTCGTCGATCCGGCAAAGGGGCGCCAGCCGTCCGGAGACGTGCTGCCATTTCCGAGACCCGAGTTGGCGCTGCCGCCAGGCTCCGTCGCAACCGGTGGAGTTGTGAGATCCTCGAGGAGCTTTGTCGACGGTGACGAAACGATCGCTCCGTCAAGCTCTATAAAGGGGTATAGACACGGAATAGCCAATTCACGGCTATGACACTGCATGATATATGTAAGCCCTACAGTACGTCCGTTTCACAGCAGAGTACGGTGCTCGTATTAGCTAGGCAACTTACGGTGGAGCAGTTCGACACAGCCGTGATAGAGCGATTCGGCGATCATGGCGCCAAACTCTCGCGGCTTGCCGTCACCGCGCTTCCGGACAACGACGAGCGCTCGGAGGTAGTCGTCGTGCGTCGTCTCGGCGTATATGTTGTAGATCGGACAGTCGAACGGCACCAGAAGGCGCAACGTCATCGCGCAGAGAATGCGCGCCGTGCGACCGTTTCCATCCGAGAACGGATGGATGTCGAGAAACTCGAAAACGAAATATGCGACGAGCTTCACGGCAGCTTCGACGCGTGCCCGCGTCTTCAGTGAGTCCGGGTTTTCCGTCAAGTACATCAACAGTAGCCAGTAGCGTTCGAGAAGAGTATAGAGTCGCGGTTGTATCTCATCCGGTCCGGCATAGAGGTACTCGACGTCGTCGTCACCGTACATCGTACCGCGCAACGTTTTCGAGAATTTGCCCGCGGGCGTGTTCCCATCAGGAATCAGTCCCTCGGCTAGATAACGGTGCAGCTGCTTCATCTCGAGTACGTCGATAAAGCCGCCGCTGTAGCGTCCGTCTACGGACTTGGTCGACTCAACAAGCTTGTCGACGTACAAGAGAGCGGCAAAGACGTTGAAGGTCTCGCGAAGCTGAGAGACCGAATATCCTCGGAGCGACACGTGCTTCGACTTGAGCTCTTCTATGTCGAACGCAAGTGGCTCCGTGTCGATCGACGACAAGCTGAACTTGCTATGGAAGAAACGCTCGAGTTCGAGGATGCAGGAGTCGTTCGACAGGCCGACGTCCTCGCCGATGCACGAGCGGAGCACGAACGCGCGTCGCATTCGACGCAAGCTCCCACGAAACTGCTCGCTATTGGGATCTTCTCGACTGTTGAAGCGATCGACAGCGTCAGCGACCTCATCGAGCAGTGCTGACGTAGTTTTCGACGTTTCGCCCACTGGACGCCAAAAAGGAACCTCTTCGAACTCGTACGAGTCGACGAGCTCACTCATCTGTTCGCGAGCCGGAACTCGAACCATTTCGGACTCATACAGAGCGTCAATTTCCATGGCTCTCGTAAGGCTGAACTACCAGTCTAGGAACAATGTCAACTTTTTCGATGCCTCGACTGAGCAACGCTAACAGAAGGGCTTTCGCAGGAAGAATCTTGTGTTCACCTCCGAGTCGCTGCTTTACCAGAGGGACACAAAATCACGCATCAACTCACAACG
>JAQGBB010001567.1:0-13070 GCA_034691745.1 Prismatolaimus dolichurus
CTAATCCTTGTTTGATCCTTTTAACAGCGGAAGAAATGGGTTCTTTTTCGCGCTGTTTAAGCGCCTTTACTTGTTTCAATGGTAAAAAGAGCGAAATTCTAGTAAAAGTGCTTCGACTATTTGTGCAGTTTTTTTAGTATATTCCAGAAACTAAACTGAGGTTCTCCAATCCATAATTAAGACCAATGAATGTGAACCGTTTGGCAGCCGCAGGCTCCTTGTTAAGCTATGCTGATTTACTTGTTATAAAGAAGTGGAAGTGTGGTGAAAGATATCGCCGCATTGCACAAGTTCAATGTTGTCGATCGCTGTCAAACGGAAAATCAGACAGTTTTTCTTTTATGCTTGCTGGCTAAACATTTTTACAGAAAATAAAACGAGCAACCGGCTACATACACTTTCGTTTCGTCAACGATGGTTTCTGCATTGAGTTTGTGGGACAGTCTCCAGTTTCAAGGACCCTGTCCATTTGATTAAATTCATGTTGTCCTTGTTAACACAAAAGTTGTGTTGCGCGAAGCGGGCAAGATATGAAACGTTCACGAATGGATAGGCTGTCACTGTTTATGAACTTTCACATCACGCTGCCAAGCAAAGTAAAGATTTGCACCAAACGAGTCACCCATCGTTAACGATACTCGGAATGACGTGCAGCGCTGCTCAAAATTCTCAATGTTTGCAAATGATAAGCGTTAGTGTGCAAGCGTCGCAAAACATAACAGGCATGTACATGACAGTGCTTCCTAACGTCGAACGGATAGCCAGGTAACATTGGCTCATGAGAGCATCGTGTTGTTATTTTTGAAGCCAAACTTTTTCACGATTTCTGGGTTTGATTTTTCTACTTTCAGTATTCGTTAGTGAATCCAGAGAGGACCATATTCGACATTCGAATCCATCCATTTTAGATGACTTCGCCACTAACAAGCAGGGAATGCCAACTCAAAGCGGTCGAGAATTGCTGGCAAGAGCTTGTCGAGAGGTTACCGCCACTTGTTGTGATGCTTTACTTTCGTGGGGAGCACATGCTTTCACAAGCCGAATACGAAACAATAAAGTCCACAAGCAAATGTGAGTTAGACATGAACACAACGCTTATTTCTGTGATTAAGAAGAAGGACAACTTTTGGGACAAACTTATCAAATTTGTCGAGAATCCCGAAAATAATTTGGTTACGCTTGGAACACGACTTCGCAAAGAGTTTGACAGTCTCAGCCATGGCTACGACTTTCCGAGGCAAACAGGATCGGTGATGCCGTTTGATGAAGCAACCATGCTTATCGACGCCGAACAAATTGACATCCACGTCGATCGACCGCTATCAATATCTTCAAACGTCACCGAACTGTTTCACGCTACGCTCTACGTCGTTGGCAAGTCTAAGCGGACAATGGAAGAAGAGGCCGTCGTCGTGAAATTTTTTCGTCGGTTCAAGTTTCAAGATGGTCGAAAGTTCGTGAGCGCCATTCGCAAATCCGCTGCTTGCTCTCGCACGCTCGAACACAACAACGTTCTTCGAGTGTGCGGCCTTCTCGCGAAAA
This sequence comes from Prismatolaimus dolichurus, assembly GCA_034691745.1. Taxonomy (NCBI): domain Eukaryota; kingdom Metazoa; phylum Nematoda; class Enoplea; order Triplonchida; family Prismatolaimidae; genus Prismatolaimus; species Prismatolaimus dolichurus. Next base: position 1,543 of record JAQGBB010001567.1, read on the forward strand.
ACGGCGAGAGTCCCGGCGTCGTAATGCCGCTCGCCGATCGAGGTTCCCTTCAGGAACACCTCTTCGAACGGTGCTCTTTCCCGCCAACGCTCAAGCTGCAAATATGCTCGTCGGTCGCGACTGGCCTCGCATTTCTGCACTCGAAACACGTCGTTCATGCGGCGCTGAAACCGACAAATATCCTTCTCTTTGGCGCCGACTTCCACGCCAGACTGTCCGACTTTGGATTCACCTCCGGCGTCGTGCTGGAGGAGTGTCAGGCCAAGTATCTCGCGCCTGAGTTGCTCGCCGCTAAAGAGAGCGAAGTTCGCTCGTGGTACACCGCGGCGAGTGACGTGTTTGCCTTCGGCGTTATTGCCTGGGAACTGCACGGCGATAAGCCCGCGTATCTCGGCCAGAGTAACTCAGAAATAATTGCCTCCCTCAAGCAAGGAAGCAGACCCAAATTTTGCGCAAAAGCGCTGAACGAAGAAGCAGGACAGCAAATTAGAGCGTTGATTGAGGAGTGCTGGCTTCAACATGCAACGATGCGTCCATCGTCGGAAGCTGTGCGCGACAAATTGTTGCTCATTCAACAGAATGTCTTTCTAGCATCGCCGCAAAGCCCGCCAGTTGTCCGTTTGCCGCCAGCTGACCAAGCAAAGCCAGCTGTTGAAAAAGTCTGGACTTTTGCTGCAGACAAGGATTCACTTCTTCGCAAGCTTGAAGTCATCAAAGAGTTTCGAGAGCCGAAAATAGCCGACGGGCAGACACCTCGAAGTACAATGTCGATTGGCTCACTTGGAGCCGTGCTCGAGACCCACAAACGAGCGTTAAATTTGCTCGCTGAGCTTCATGAAAGAAATGTAGCTGAATTAGATGCTGAAGCGAGATGCTGTGCGCTGATCGAATCTGTGCAAGCCGTTGCAGAGATGGCTCTCGCGCAGCTTGGTTCTGACGACATCGTGAAGCAAATTATCATACCACTTCTGACGAACACCGCCGTCGTCTTGCTGAAGAACGTTCTGCCCGTCAGAGAAAAGGAACTTTGGCAATCTTTTGGACCCGCGTGGACGAACTCCGACGAGAGTCCGCCAAAGGCCGTCGCGAAAAAACTGGAAGAAGCGATATCGACTCAGCGCACCATTTACGATTTTGGCAGTCAACAAATAGATGAATCGAAGGAGAATAAACAAACAAAGCCTGCTGGCAAAATCGAAGCAGCAAAACGAAGCTTGCAGCGTGCTGGGCTTACTGACGGCTCATTGTCCAACTGCCGTGCGCTCTTTGCAGACAGTAAGGTGAGTGCTCCACATGGTACGATGTTTTTTATCTGCTTTTGACGCGTTTTTTACCGCCATCCAAGTTAACGCAATGGCTCTTGGGGATCAGCCATGGTATCTTCAAAGATTCCATTGACAAAGCCAGCGAGTGATGGTTGGCCGGGATAAGTTTCTTCAATTCAAGCACATCAGCTGACATGATCAGAGTAGGCGCGATTTAAAAATGTGAGATTGTTGGCGTTCACCAGTCTTCAAATCTAAAACCATTGTCTAATTTCGTCGCATATTTCACTAACCGACTTGTTTTGGCAGAGTAACCCAAGAAATTTTTTTTTCGAAAATTTTCATGCGGTACCATCGACCCTGCTTCCGAGTCGAAATTTCGACCGTTGTTACTCGAATCACAACAACCTATATTCCAATGTTCATTTCCGAAATGTGAGTGCGTCAGCATTCGTTTCGCGTATGCTGCCCCGTTTTGTTCGAGAACTAACATGGGAAATGGAACCGTCAACTATGGTTCATGGGCCAACATTTGACACTGGTGGCAATCCAACATATCTTTCTTGGGCGAGTTTTACTGCAAAATTTAGCCTTTCATCGCTGGCGGTGTGCCCGCTGTATGATGCTTCGGGGTCATGCAGACACAGGCGTAGCACGTCTGATCCGATGAAGCCCTTGACATTGTGTCAGTGCGCCTAAAAAGGGTAACTGAGGCAAGACAGACGAAAGCTGGATTGTTCAAATTTGCGAGTTGGACGCGTAAAGGAAAAGCGGAACGGCAACTGAGGTTATAGTGACAAGGATAAAATATTCGCCAGAACCACGGTCAGTGGTTTAATTTCCAGCAAGCATTTTCGAACAAAGCGGGCTAGCACATGCAAAACGAAAGATGGCGGACTGCAATTTTGGATTTGGAGAGTGGCCACAAAATTGGGGTGATATAGGTCAGGCTCAACCAAGGAACTGGGGCCGACAGTTCAATTCCCGCAATCTTCAAACCAATACAATCTAGGTCACACTCAAAACACTGCCAAAACGCGTCAGTTGGCCTCAAAAATCAGCGCGTTCTACTTGTTGGGTCTTTGTTTTTTACCAACTCCACTGCATTTCATTCTCGTCGCCCAGGAAAAATCGAGCGTCGTGCACTTTCAAAACACTACCTCGACGACAGAGCCGCCGCTGCCGACGGCCGCCGGTGATGGCACGCAGCAGATGCCGCACTCGGCCGCCGGGGAAAGCGTGCCGGCGGTCGATGAAAGCAATGTGCACGGCGGCATGGGCGATAGCATCCATGCGACGACGATGAATCGGAACGAAGGCTCGCATATTTCGAAGCTCTTCTCCAGAGATTTTGCTCGACGCGTGCCGGCGGTGCCACCCAAACCACCCAAGAAGATTCACGCCAGTGTTGGGCCAAGCATGCTCACGACCGACAGCGGCGAGTCGATCTGTCACCCGCTCGCATCACCGAAGCTCTCGCTTGACGAGAAGCTCATATTGCCGTCGCCGAGCGACGCTGAGGGAAAGGTACCAGACAGTCAGAGGCACGTCCAATCGCACACACAGGGCCAAGCACATTTCGTGTCGGCAGAAAGTTTGAAATCTCATCTGAAAGACGTCCGCTTTGGATCAAACAGCCTCGGTCACAACCCAAATTTTTGTGCCTTTCGTTCTCTCATTTCAAAACGTCGGGGCTGCTACAAAACCGCGTATGCAGATTGCTGGGGAGTATTCCAAGCATGTTCGCTGAAAAAGATCTTCGATTAACTATCTTGATTTGGCATAAAGTTGGCGCTGTACGACAAAAACTAAATATATGGGTCGTGTCAGACATATGGAATCAGAATGTGTTCGAAGGCTTCAGGCCGTAAGCCCGAAAATCATATCTCCAGTTCGTTTGACCGGATTGACCAAAACTGTTTCCACACTAGTTAACGTAAACACCTTTACGAATATGAGCAAAGAATGAGTCAGCGTTGCGTTCACCGCGTCGAGTTTGACATAGTAGCCAAAGCGAAAATATTGAAAAAAAAGTTTTTCGTATCATTCGAACTTTTCTGGGATGGAATTACGCAAATTAATCGATTGAACCCGTCCGGCAAACGGTGTTGAGCAAAAAAAACAATTTTCTCAAATTCGATCGTGAAAGCCGTCAAAAAGTTGGTAGTTTCGGGCTGTTTACTCTATTTTTAATTACTAATTACCCTATTTTTAAGGTGTGGTCGGGGATCGGGCAAAATGGGGGCCCCATGGGGCAAAATGGGGCCCCCATAGAGCATGGGGGGAGGGACGGCAAATTTTTTGCCCCCCCCCCAACTACCATCCCTACCGTCAACCGATACAGAACCGCGCTAAATTTTCTCAAATTTGACGGCATAAAGCTGGTAAAAGAAAGCAAACGCGGAAAGGTTTCTCACATTTGATGAATACAGCCTGTGTGAGACGTAAAGCCAGCCCAGGTGTCCAAGGATCAAGTGTATTATGTCCGCTAGGCTTTCCGTCGTATAGTATCAAGCTACCTCTGAGAACGTGAGTTTCACCGCTACACTCTTTCTCTTAGATTTTGGGCCCTAAAGTAAAATATCGCCTCAGGGCATCGCGTTTTGTGCAGTGCGTTTGGCTTTGCCCGAATGGAAGTGCTGTACGCTTTTCAAGGTTTCTAATTACCAATTCAATCTCAATTTTCGCCTGACGGTGCAGTGGCCTAAACGCCATAAACTGCTGTGCCTTATGAGGGAAACTTCGATTTTTGGTGGAATTGCGGAAAATTAAAAATTTTTTCACATGTTGACAAGGTAGCATAACGGCAGTTCGAGTCCTGAGCGCGATTCCGTCTAATCTAAATAAACCCGATCAGCAGCTCAAACATTTTGGCTTTCTAGCAATTTGCTAGAATTTGGCACCGTGCAAGTCCGTTTCGTCGCTGAAAATTTGTTTTTTTTTTTCTTAAACTCAGTTCGTCTGTTGTGTGCTTGGATCGCAACATGCAAATACTTCTTTTCAGACGAAATGCCAGAGTAGCATCGAGGATGAGACGGAGCAAGCGGGCAACATGGAGAAAAAGAGCGCTTCTCATTTGGCGCAAGATAGCGCAGGATTGAAGACGTCCTTCTCAGCGTTGAACGTCGAACTCGCTTCGTCCATGGGCCAGCGCGAGGTTCGCTTGCCTCTCTCCTTCATTCCTTTCTTACACGAGAATAGCTGAACCCCATACAGCTTACATCTCCAGTTATCATGTAGAAGTGCTGCTATTTTAGGGAAAAGTGAAAGAAAGCAAAAGGCTCTTCGTCATCGGCGGCTGGAAATCCTATGACGAGGAGATTATCCTAAAAATGATAAAAACGATCGACGTGTTCGACTTTGATGCGAATCGATGGAGCGAAGCGATGAACTTTGAGTTACCCGCTCCGCCTCGCTACTTCTCCCCCGCCAATTCTACAGTTTTAAACGGCCGCATTTACTTCGTTGGCGGTTACGACGGAAACGATTACCTGAAAATTATCGATGTCTTCGACGTCTCAGGCGCCGAGTGGATACCACGAATCGAAATGCCGACAGCGGGACACGCATACGCCGTCGCTTCGTTCGATAATCGTCTCTTCGTCTTCAGCGTAACAGAAGCCTCTGACTCTGACTCTGACTGTGATTCCTCGCTGACTGTGACTAGCTTCGATGCGTTCGATCCGAGTGCAAAAAAAGAAAGCAAGAAGTGGACGTCGCTTTCGCGAATAAAGACGCCGCGTTTTTTTTTTGGCGTCGGCTTTGTCGGTGCCGAATTATACGCCGTCGGCGGAGTACACACTGAATGGTGCAGCGATGCACTCGCCACGGTCGAGAAGTACGACACGAACTCCGATAAATGGATTGACGTCGTGCCGATGAATACGCGACGAGTGTTCCATTCGGTTGTCGTTGTCGGCGATAAACTTTTCGCCATCGGCGGCATGAACGAGAAGAACTTCGTTCTCGCGTCGGGCGAAGTTTTCAGCGCCGCATCGCCAGCCGCTGGCTGGTCGGCGATCACCGATATGCCCACTCCGCGCGGTGGTGCCGCGGCGGTTGTGCACAACGGACTCATCTACGTCGTCGGTGGCGGCAATGTTGAAGACGGCGCTCTGGATTCAATGGATATTTTTAATCCCGAGAACAATTCGTGGACGACATTCTCCCTCCGAATGCCGACTGCACGCGCGTTCGCCGCTTTCACGCTCATCTAAAAGTTTTTAGTTTACAACAAACGACACAAGTTGGTTCATGTTTATCAACCTCTGGTCACAAGTTTGTTCATGAATATACAAGGTTTGGCCGGAGAAAAAGCTTAATGAAACGTTCAGGCAAAGCAACCGGAATCGAGCGCACGTCGTCCGGTGCCTCAAAAAAAACAGCACAAAATATTCGATTTGTGCAAGGAAATGCGAATGAAGGCATTTTGCTCACATCGAGCATAGAAGAAACTTTTCATACGTGGCCAAATAACAACAAAAAACAATCACATAACAGAGTTGCGAAAATAAGAAAACGCTAAAATATTCTTTTGAAGCTTCTTTTTGATAAAGCAAATTCAATATACAACGAGTAAAATCTATATTATAGTAATTTTTATGCAAAATTTTTTCCCTAAGTCTACGTCGATGGTTTTTGTGGAACGCTAATCGGCTGCACAACGGGCCGCAAATGGTCCATCATAAAACAATGTGCTGTATCGTAATTGGCCATAGTAAAACACTTTCGCCAAGCACAAAATATATCACTTTTGACCACATCGTGATTTGTGATCTCAAAATTCAACCAAACTAGTAGATTCTGTTTAAGTATGAAACACATTATTTCATTTGCCCCTTCCTCAAAATATTCACCAATCCCCTCACCATGAGCGCAAACCACTAGATTTGAAACGCAACCATAAGCGCACATTCAACATTGCACTGAAGGGGAAGCGCCGCGGGCGCTTCGAGTTTTCCGACGCCAATCACCCGCGTACATTCCGTACATAAAAACAAAGATGGCGATCCCGCAAAAGAAGAACGCAACCATCATCGCGATGCCGTTCGGGAAATAGAGCTTCGATTTGTTGCATCTTCTGGAGCACGCAGTGCAAAAGTAAAGATAGCTACCGGGAGTGTGAGTGAGTCAGTCAGTTTGTCCGGACGATAACTTTAGTTTTTCTCAACCGATTTTCAAAATTTTAAAACTAAAACGAATCTGCGTAATTCAAGAATGGTTTTTCTGCTACTCTCGGCTCTGTTCGATGCTTGCAGCGGTCTGTGCAGCAGTGGAGTGGACCTTCGGACTTGTCATTTTTTCGATCGGCATTCCTCATCGACCGCTAACAATATTTTGAGCTCTAAGTAACGCTGCGACCTGTTTTATATATCATTTGAAAGCTGAGAACAAGGGTAACAATTTTGAGCACGTCGGACTCTAGCCCACGAGGATGACCAGTCGAAAACAGGTTTTGAACATGGCGATATCCTGTTCAAAATCGCTTGTGCAATAAACAGCTCGTTCGGCGATGCACTGACGATCCTCGACCGGACACAAACTTTTTGTGTGTTTTTCTTTCTAAACAAAGGTGTGCGATGCTTGATTTGGTGTCTAAAGAAGAATGTATTGCCATCTGAATGTAAAGTTTCAAGGACACGTTCCAGAAGTTGCATTTTTCGGCTTTGCCGATTTACTTGTGCCTTTTCTTTTCTCAGCTCTGTCAACGTAATCGATTATGGACATAAGAAATTGTGCACATTGCGTTCAGAAGTTTGAAAGCTTCATTAGGCTCAGACCAAAATAAGGCTCAGGCAAAAGTCATAAAAGAAAATTCTCCCAGCTTTTATTTTAACATATTTGAACTCTCCATGAAAAACTACGTCGAATCGCAGCAAAATAAAGTTTTTTTTAACTGTTCCAATACTATGTCATTACCCTCGGAACCGAGTCGACACCTCAGTGCACGAAGATACCGAATTTAACCTCATCGTACCACGTCGGCAACGGTCGAGCGTCGAGCGACTCCCACGTTGCGTTGTAGTGAACTTCGCTCAAGGTGCCCAGCATAAGAGAAGCGATGGCGAAGAAACGAAAGAGCAACATTACCATAACTGCGCGTTTTAGCTTGTGGAAGGTTGGGTAATGAAATTCGAAACGATCAGTGTACCCATTCGTGACAGTGCAATTCAAGTCCCTGCAGGATGTCTTAGCTAACGCTCTTTTCAAATCGGGCATCGGCATCTCGTTTTCTTTTCGGCACTCCTCGTCGGCCTTTAAAATCTGGTCGTATTTTTCGATGTTGACTCCAACGGAAGTCCATTCTACAACCTAAACCGAAGCAGTTTTTGATCAAAGTCCATCCGTTGCAGTTGTGTTTCAAGCGTCTCAATCCGTTGCCGCAAACTCGATAGCTCGTCCACGCCATTTCCCTCTGCATGGTAGCTAACGGCCCTTGTTCCAGCGACATTTAGCTCCGCTTGAGGTGGCATCTTCCGTTCTCGAACAACTTCGAATGACAACTTGACACGACAATGTGGATGAGCGCGAGAAAGCTTGCACCGAGCAACAGGCTCAGATTGCCACCCAACGCAGTGATAAACACTTTCCAGTCCATCGTCAGGTATTCGTCGACCTTTTCGTAAATGAACTTGTCCATTATTAGCTTGACCACCGTCGTGACGTTCACAAAGTCTAGGTCCGAATCGCCGGCGACAATGGTGCTCGCGAAGAGCAACGTCTCGCAGTTTCGACGATGGCATACTTGCGAACAGTTGCCGTCTGTCGACGAGCGAGCTAGCCGACATTTACGACTACCATCGCAGCTGCGAAGTCCGTAGGGCAGTGGTGAAAATTGATGAATAAACCGATAAATGAGTGGAACGCAACCACATCCCCACACAATCATCTCGCTTCGGCACCATAGGTCGCATTCGAAGTGATCGGCTTTTCGCTTTTCGAGACATGGTTTCCGACGCAAGTCTAGCGACGTGCTCAACGTTTCTGGACTCAACTCGACCGTCTGTCTGTCGTTGAGCGTTGCTTTTAGAGGCGTCTGCTCTTCCCTCGCCAACGACCCGCCAAGATGCAAGTGGATCGAGCGGAGTGCAGACGTCGTTCCATTTCTGTACAGCGCCTCTGGCTGCAAGCTTATCATTTCGGTATCCTGAAAAGAGTAGAAGATCATTGGTGGTAGCCGATTGCCGGTGCCGGCATCATCACGAGATCATGCTCGTGACGGTCGGTGTGCTCGCGCTGACCACGATCGGCGTTCCACTTTAGAGCGCTTGCGACGGGCGGCGTGCATGAACAACGAATGGCACTGTGTACGTGCGTTTTCACAACAATGTGTTTTACTCACGTGCATGAATTTTACCTTTCACTCGCTTTTGTGCTTTACTCCTCTGCGTTTGTGATGCATAGATTTGTGTGCATTGAGGTATCCTGGCATCAGAGTTCGAAGCCATGCGTATGCTAATCATAATTACGGTTCATCGATTAGTTGCACTCGTGGGCCAACAGACAGGCGTGAGGCGGTCGATGACGGACCGGCTCGCCGTGCTTCTCGCGCACCTGGCAGAGTCGCGTCGAAAGGCCGCAGTAGTCGGCGCAGCTGGACGACGGGCTGCAGTCGAGCCTGCAGCAGGCTGCGCACGAGCGCGGGCAGTTGAGCTTCATACACGACCTCGCCGCGCAGGCACCTGTCGTCGCCCAGAAGCCGCAGATGCCGAGGCGGTCGGAGCAGCCTGGAGGAAAGAAAAACAGCGAGCGAGCACGTCCAGCCCGAAGAAGCTGCCGGAGGACATGCGTCCGACTTACCCTCTACGCAGCAGCACATTCGACGGAGGATGTCGACGTGGGCACAGAAGATCGCGCTGATCGATCAGCGATGGTGCGGAGATTGACTAAGCGTTCTTCGGGATGCGACCTGCAACGTCAAGACTGATTTGAGGCCTGCCCCCGGAAGGGTCACCAAGCCTGACTGCTTCGCATACCGACGGAGAGTAGAGGCGATGCTGCCCAAGTCGAACGGCGTGCTTGTGCATCAGACCGTGGGGAATCTCGCCCTTGACCTGCAAGAGAAGGAAACGAAGCGTGAGTTGATGTGCCAAGAGTTTATCTTCGATCCGACATACGTTCGGGCAGCTAAAGCTGACGAAGAGCAAGTTGAAATGAAGCTTGCCGAGACTCGCAGAGCAGACGAGAAGAGCAATGACGCAGCTGCAAACGGACATTCACTGCAGCACTGCATTGGACGGCAGAAAAGCATCTAGCATGGACTGGCCAGATGCTAGTAATTCACTTGCGAGCTTCGTCGGAAAACCAGAGAGACGTACGAGGATGTACTTGGCCGCGAACGACTTGTGCATGTACGTCTCGGCCTTCTTCGCCGCCCACTTAGGGTTCTCCTTGAAGGGCAACACCTGGCGGAGGACGTCGACCCACAGCTGCTTCACGTAGGCGCGGCGAAGCAGCGCGTCCTCCGTTTGGTTCATGCAGTGGCCGTTGGCGACGCAGAGAGTCTGCAAGTCGAAGCCAACACAGTTGAGGGTTGATCCGCGGTACTTCCCTACCTTGATTGCGTGAAGTTCGTCAGCGGAGATCTTCGCGAAGCCGGCCGGCTTGTTCGACTCGTGCTTGCCTTCGGCGAACGAGCTCGTCGTTGACGGAACGGAGACCTCGCGGGTGGTTGCCGTCGACTCGTTTGAAGCGGTATTGCGGCCGATGATTGTGGTTGACATGTTGTGAATAGAGATGCTGGAATGGACGATGGTTCGAACATACAGGAAAGAAGAAGCGCAAAAGATGCTTACAAAATCATGGTCGAGATGCATGCGAGAAGTGCGATGATTGAACCGAGGTTCTTCATGATGCCGGTTGTGGATGACTTGAGCGATTGAGTGAAACTTTTGTAAAACGTTGAAAGCTGAGAGGTGCAAATTCAGAGACGATAAAACGTGACGAAAGTCGATTGAACAAGTTGCGATCACAAATAAAGCTGACTGACTCACAGAAGAGTTTCTGTTCTTTCTTACGATTTCCAATAGGATCGATTAGCTCTTTCAAAAAGTGGGGATGATAGCTTTCCACGAATCCTATTTTAAGTCTAGCAAGAGTCGACAAAAATTAGCTGAGATCTTGTTTTTAGCATCGGAAACTTGAAACGTTCAAGATTAGCAAAATAATCAGAAACTTTTTGTTGATTTTTAGTCGCTTTCGGCAGCTTAGATGTACTTCGTTTTGATTGAAATAGTGCGTCTAATATATCGTTAATGCTAACGAGTTCTAGCTTCGCCAGAGATAAGTAAATCGGTGAAGCCGAAGAGCATCCTGCCTGGAAACAAAAAACACACAAATGAAGCGGAAGGAGTATGCTGTACATTAAATTTTATAACGTTGCTTTATCGAACTCGCAGATTATATCCAACCCTTGGTGAATATATTTTCATCATTTTTAATTTGCGGAAGTAATATAGGCACGCTCTATACTTTGCGATTACGATGACCTAAATTACTATATGATGTCTATGGAGACTATATACTGTCTATGTTCTGGAACACGCTAGACCACCATACAACCGCTTGGAGCATAGTCTACTAGGATACTCTGGGCGTCTGCAAACTTTGATTTTTGGTTTAGGCACGATACCTTTTCTAAAACATGTTCTGGAAAACTTTGAAACACGCTAGAACACTCTGGAACAGCTTGAAACATTAACCCAACAACCGTTTTGGAACCAACCGTGGTTCCAAAATCTATCTTGCAATAGACATTTTTCCGAAAAGTTTAAAAAATCAAATCTTGCTATATGGCACTCAGGCATTACAAACAGCATTTTTTATTCTTCTGCCATAGTACGGTTGCTGGGTAAAATTCGTAGTGCGCTTTCTCTGCGAGCAGGTACTCATCTCCATATACCGCACCAGCCGATGAAAGTTAGAACAGTCGCCTAGACGACCATGACACAGTATGTCCCATGGAGAAACGGTGCAGTACTAAGAGTTCCGACGCGTTCTAGCGCGTTCCAGCCTGCTCCGCAATGTTCCAGAGTGTTCTGGAACATTTCACAAAAGCACATTGACGTATTCTTGTCGCGTGACAGGACGCCTTTCGGCACTTTTTGGGCACTTGTTAAAAATACGCAGTGTGTACGTGTGTGGGGCTCGAGATTTTCGCCGTATGGGGCCATCCATTTATGACGTCACTTACTTTTCGGCTTTTTTATCTTCCCCCTCCCCTACGTCATATACTATAACACATAAAAATAGCCTATCTTCTAC
>JAQGBB010001568.1:0-13069 GCA_034691745.1 Prismatolaimus dolichurus
CGAGTGAAGTGATCTAAACTCCAATAGCGCCGGAGCTCCTTGGCGAATTTGCAGGGTTTAGTTTTGAAAAAAAATTAAAAACTTGAAAATTTTTGAAGAAAATTTGCAAAAAAAAGTTATTATATTTTTTCGGCAGCTTGGTGACAGCTTACTCAGATCGTTGCAGAAAGGTTTCAAGCGCCAGTGCAATTTTTCTCTTCGGCATCTCTCTAAAATTAGCTACACAGATGTCGAAAAATTGTGCATTAAAATATGTTGTCATCGGTAGTTTGAGGCTCACTAGCACAAATTTTCCAACTGTTTTGAACATAATTCGAGAACGCTTTGACGAATTTGACTGAAGTTTGTTCTGTAACGTCATGGCACTATGTGGATTCAGGCATCCAGAAAATGCGAGGTTCGATCCCTCGTTCTGACCCTAAACCTCTCATGTTTTTTGTTCGATTGAACGGGAGCGAATAAAGCTGTTTCGAGGTTAGATCGACGTTCTTTGAAAGGTCGCGATACAGAACACGTTTCAGAACAGACCTTTCGAGTTTGTAAATCGGTATGCATTAAAAATTTGGAATTTTGTGACGTGTAAGTGGGACTACGGATCGGCACGTCCGACTTATTTTATTTCATTTCGATATTTTAATATTTTGGTTTTACTTTATATTTACCGCTTTCCAGATAGATAGTTGTGATTCTTAGGTTCTGTCAACGGCGATCCGAAAAAGCGGTATCTGCAGCAGTTCTTTCGGAAGCCGGACGAAAAGCGAAAAAGCCTCCACGTGCGTTTCGGAAAGCGAGCGGATGAACGCCTCCCTGCCGCATGATTGATATCTGGAATCTTTGCTATAAAACTTTCGTAGTCAAAGAGTGAAACTATAATATGACTTGCACTCGTGACGTCACGAGAGAAACGTCGACTTTTGACGCACATCACGTTCGCTTCCAACTTTTGAGCGAGATTTAGTACGTCGATAGCAATTTGTTGTGAGTTCAGTCTTGTAGTCTTCGGACTTGCGCTTTTTACTGTACACTTGTATGCAGCCAAAACAGGTTACGATAAGTCAGACTTAAAATTGATGCTTCAGCATGAATAGTGGCAATCTTGCACGCAACGTCAGCTGCACCTCCTCCCCAGGTGAGGTCATAAATGTGCCCTTTGCCGTCTTTCGCCCCACCTTTCTCTCAAGTATTAGCGCCACATTCATGTTCACATTTTGCCGTGCAACGACTGCGTACATGTATTTTACGATGAATATAAATTATTTTTTCCCTCCTCCGGAAAGGAAAAATTTTCTTTTCCGACCCGTCCCGGAAAAGGAAGAAATTGGAAAAGAAATTTTTCCGACCCGCCCGGAAACGGAATGAAACGGAAAAGTTAAAAAATTGCACTGGAAAAAACACTAAGCAACACTGACGTCTTAAATCAAAACACCATAAGTCGAAAATTGTCGTTTCGAGAAAAGGCAGAGAGTGCGGCGACAGTAATTTCTCCTCCCGCCTGCCCGCGCGTGTGTTTTCAAAGCAAAACACCATAATTCAGAGCGCAGCGTGCCGCGGACGTGTAACGCACAAAAAGCGGCAAACGGCCTTTCGCCTCGAAAATTAATAATGAGTTTCGCAATTTTTTTTTATTTTCTAGCGCTGATCGCGTAGGAAATTTGATTTTATATCAGCCCAATTTTATTACAGTCACCTCGGCCATACCACTGCGGTTCGGAAAAGCGATTTTATTCCATAACACCATAACTCGACTTATGGTGTTTTGATTTGAAACGTCAGAACGGACTGTTAAATTTCAGCTGCAAGCTAGATATGTCGAACAGAGATAAACTGTTAGCTAAATTTATAGAGTTGTCGATGAACCCAAAAGCATTCTCAGTTGTCTTCTTTCGGCCGTCTTCCGCTGTCGTTGTCGCGGCCGTCTTCCGCTGGCATTTGGCCGGCGTCTTGAAGACACTTGTCGAGATGCTGCAGCATCGCCGGTTGCGGGAAATGCAGCCTTTCATGTGCTCTCCGTGACCTTTTCCGCCGTGCTGTCCGTGCGGCTCACTGCCGTTTCCTTTTTCCTCTTCGCTCGACGCTGAGCGACCCTTGCGTCCATGACCACCGGCCAGGCCGTGGCCCTCTGGCAGCGTACCAGTGCATCTAGAATACGAATGCAAATAATTTTATGTAGCGAATATTGGCTACTGCATTTTTTCAAAAATAATTTTAAAATCTTAAAAGCAAAAATTTTAACAATTAAAAATGCATTTTGCAACATAATTATAGTTGAGCTGCAGCAATTTTATTCTATTTACGCAAGTTTATCTCTTCAGTTTAGTACCCTTCGTTACAGACGCTAGAAGCATTCCACGTGCACTTCATTCCACAGGCGACAGCCTCGGCGATTTGCGGATAGCGTTTCTGGAGTTCGGCCATTGGATCATGACCTCCCTTGCCTCCGTATCCATCGTGTTTCCGGCCGTCGCCATGCCCTCTACCACCATCGCCGCCTTCTTTCTCTTCGCTCAAAGCTGAACGACGTTTTCGATAATGATCGTGCTCTTCGCTTGACACCGATCGACGATGCGGTCTGTGATCCTCGCCATGCTTGCCCCCACCGGCTGCCCAGCAGCTAGAATGGCATTATAAAGCTGAGTGAAATTAGCTGGGAATAGGTGCGGCGCTCGCTACGGCTGGCTCATGTTTTTTCCCACAGTGCAGTAAGCCATTTGCGCGTCCCTCTCGACCTCTGCTTGACTGCTTGAAACAAGCGACAACCGCGCTGCGATACGAAGCGTCAATTTTTGTGTTGCACCTGCAATATGGCTGAAAATCATTAAAAAATCGCAGACAAAATCTCAGATAAAATATTTTATTATTCGTGATCACATAGTGTGGCACTGCCTAATGTGAAGCTTTTGTAGTCTCGACTCTCGAGGCCTATTTCAGAAATTTTTAGCTAAAAATCGAAGAGGTTTAATTTTTCAAAAGTTGCAAAATATTTTTTTAGATAAAAATTATGTGTGGAGAAATATCGAGAAAAGACGACGATTTCTTATGTAGTTCGGCAAGTCCTCTTGGCCATGTCCATGCACGTTTTTACGTCGGCAAACGTCCTCTCCTTGACGCAAACGAAGGCAATAAGAAGCAAACTGAGGCAAAGTCGAAAAGCCGTCTTCATTTAGAACTTTTATCGCTCGCCAAAAATAGACTAAATGCGGACCATAGGCGACGTTATATTTTAAACAAAGCATTTTTTTTAGGGGCGTCAGGCGAAATGCGACGGCTGCTACCCATCGCTGAAATTATACAATCCGTTCAGCTGCGTGGTTGATCTGCTTTTGTCTGTCCATGCATGTAGCGGCAAATTCGGCTCCCTCAAATCATCGGGTTGGCATTTTTGTAAGTGCTGTACAATACAGGCAAAGTACAAATATCGAAAAAAGTCGTGATGCTTGTGATTAAACTAACGCGAAAGTCGTCTACAATTGGCGCGTAGGCAGCAGCTTCGACGTGTGAACATTCTGACTCTCACAAATGTTTCGATGAATTTCCCCAAAGTTTGATTTTTTTCTTCGTGGTTTAGAATTTTGCCGAATTTCTAACGCCACGGAGCAGCGCTAAAAGGGAATATAAAATTTTTATGTACTATCCAGTAGCAAATTAACTATTTGAGGATTCTTCATCTTTAATTTTTTCTGAAGATTTTTCTAAAATTACCAATACTGTTGCACAGTTTCCAGAATTTGTGCATCCAAAATTTTATGCATTTTAAAACACTTTTTGCGCAGTTCGGATGAAAATTTTCCAAACCATATTTGGCGAGTGTTTGAAATTTTGACCATTTAAAATCATGCGTGTTTGTGCCCAAGTGCTGTTTCGTATCTTCTCCTGAGTGCTTCTATTTCTGCTTTGTTTCACTGAAGTCTGATGCAGTGGACTGGCTATCTACTGCATGAATAGGTGCTAAAGCTAGTTTCTAGAAATTTGTTTGTAGCAAAGCAGTCGAAGCAGTGATTGTTAAGGTGGATTTATTTAAGCTCTGATCAGAGAAAATAGTAGAAGTTTTGCATATCTTGTTTACGTGTATCGGACAGAGATTTGGGGTGATCAGATGCTTATTTAAATCCACCTTTATTTCAGTTTGTATGCGCAGCCGATCATCAAAGAGGTCAAGCCGTGTGCGTGGGCAAAATAGTGATACTCAGAGCGAATGTGCAATGCAGTTGTGATAAGAGCAAGTCATCGATGTGCGCATCATCAATTCCTGTTAAAGAAGCACGTGCCTCCAGCAACCCACAATGAAATAATGGCGAAATAATTTCTTACTCGTTTAGTGCTTGCCTTATCAGTTACGTCAGTGCATCGCACACAATCTGCAGCCACGCATGGAAAGTTTACACGATGTTATTCGTATGCTTTCTTCTGTGCCGCCACCCCTTCGCGCTTAGCTTGTTGGCGCCAGTTCACTTTCTGTTATGTTGATGTGCTTATAGAGAGTATCACTATCTCAAAGTGGCTATCTGGAATGTACTTTACAATAAATAGTACCCGTGCGTTTTTGATTAAGCAACCGGTCAGCGTAGCCGTTCTACGCAGTACATTTTCCACTGGCGGTGCAAAACTTGCAAACATTCGCATGTACTATCGATAGCAAGGTACCTTTTAGGGAGATTGTGATACTCTATTGGGGAGATTCACAGCAGCAAAACCCAGAGGAAGAGTGACAGATCCAGAAAAAAATCTGTTACTTTTTCTGGATCTGTCACTTTTCTTCTGAGTTTTGCTACTGTGAATCTCCCCATATTTATTTGGGCGGACTCCAGTTTGGGCGACCTCGCATTTTCAGCTCGCAGTACACCGATAAAACCACGTTTATTATGTAACTTGCTGAGGATCTTGTAATACTTATGGCCAGTGCTCTTTGAGAAATGAGTGTTTGCACGCAAAACAGCTGCTGTGGTTGCACCTAATTGAGGATCCACATGATTTTTCCGCGCTGCGCTTGCGACTGCAACTGTAAGTATCGTCGCCCCTCTTGTCGACCAAAGAACAGTGCTGCGGTTACGGTCACATTCCCCTGTCTGACACGGGCGCCATTACGGGAGGAGACCCCGGAGTCCGGACTCCCCCGTCGCGGGTGGAAAGGAAAATAAAATTACGGATAAAATCTGTTACCAAACGAGCTTTTTTTACATTCAACACAGAGTTATAAGCCGACAAACTTTTGGGACTCCCCTAACCAAAATCGTAACGGCACCCATGTGTCATGCCACCGAGTTCTTATCTGACGAGCCGCTATTGCCGTGCGTTTAAAAGCGACTTCGAACTGCTACTGCTGTACGCCAGAATTAACTCTCAAACGAATTTACACGGCTCCCGCACAAAGTAGTCCATCAGTGTTAACTGCTGAATCCACTGCTGCCTGCTACCAACGTTCACCTAATGCGCGTGGCTGTAGTTGTACAATCCGATCCGACTCATTGTATATCCAATCGTGTCATTTACTGTACAATACATCTGCACGTTGCACCTCTGCATGCCGTTTTATATGTGCTAGAACGGCAAAAACATACTTTCTTAATTAAAACGAAATGAATCATTTATTACTAAATTCTTGCTGCTAGCTTATCAGCGGACAAGAAGATTATCGCAACGAACGCAATAACAAATCATCGGTAGCTTCGCAGCAATTACAAATCACGTCTAGTACAATACTTAGTACAGTCCGTTATCCGCCGACCAGTTCATAACATTACGTACATCTTCACTCGTTCAGTGTCATCATAATAGCCACACGACAACTCACGAATATCACTATAACGCACAGCGAACGACACCTTGTGCAAAACGTACAACCCTCACTACCGTGCATGTATCATACGGAGCATATGATAGGGAATGTAGTACTGAAGAGCAAAGAGCATCCGTGCACTCGCTCGAGCAGTCGTGCTGAGAGCACTTCCCTTCGAGTAAAACTGAAAAATCACATCGTCCAAGCACCGTGCTAACACGGACAGCTAAGCAGACTAGCTAACTGCGTAATAGTAGTCTGCGAGGCAAACGCCGGAGGTGAGAGAGCGATGCGCAACAACTGTAAGCTCACGTGCCGTCAGTTTCGGCATCAGTCATGTACAAAAAATAACGACACATCTGCTTTCTAAACAGAACCAAATCCGCATCAACACAGCCGTACTACACTACTTACTGCAGACCATCATTCGCAGTACGACAGCTATTTCCACGATTCTAGCTAGACGCACACAACTACGACAGCGGACCAATGGGCATGCCAAAATCCATTGATATCTTGCAATCGCTCTCCTAGTCTCTCAACAGACCACTCGACAATCAACTCAACATCAAACACACGCAAGCCACGCGACAACAATCAGAGGAAGAAAATCAGATAAAAACTCTCGTTCGCAATCTAGTCGACACGCGAAGCCGAGTAAATAAAGTGAACACGGAACGTGATAGTTCGACAACCGCTGTCTCCGATCACGACGACGAGAGAGAAACGGTAGGCGCACAGGACATGGTCTGTCTAGCTGAGGAACTTGCGGTTAGGATTCACGCCGAAGAGTGTCGCGCGGATTTCGGGCAACATCTGAAAAAACGAGTTCAAATTACGCATAAAGAGGATGCGCGAAGCCGGTGGGTTGATCTGAACGTGGACCCAGGTCGAGAAAGGGGACTATTCCGAAAAGCACGCTGACGGAGCTCTCATCCACTTATAATTTGATAGAAAACCTAGCGTATCGGTATTACGTGCTATAAGAATAACAATGTAAACAAGCAAATCAACTGCACAATTTGGGGCAGCCATTTTGCATTCCTGCTTGCTTGCATTCTCATTACACGGCTATTCTTATAGCACACGCCGATAGAAAACGAAAAATTATAAGTGGATACATTGCCCGTAAAAACTGATAAGCAAAAGCGCTATTAGCTATACAGTCACTCTACGCAGTGTGTTATATCCTCCTTTCAGACCAATATCGCTGGTACTGTCCCCAAACACGTACCAGATGACTAATCGTATCAAGTCGACTTTCCAGCGTGCTAATAACGCGAATCTTCCCTCCATTCGCAAACAACTCAACACCTCCAGCGCTGTCAGCCGACAAGAAATCTCCACGATCGACCTCAACACGCGTATCAACACCCGACGCGTTCTTCAACGAGCGCTGGCACTCCGCGAGCACTTCCTGAACGAGGTGTGCGTCCTTCTGACGACAACGGATGACCGCCTCCGACTCATGCATCTGATAGAGCGCCTGCGGGGAGAGAGATACGTACAATACACTATTCATCCTCTACACATCCGACTCATGCACACCTGCGCGACGAGACCCTTAAGAATTTCCCGATACTTGACGGGATCGCTCGAAAGATGTGCGAGACGAGCGCGCGCCTCGTCGAGAACGTTCTTGATGTGGTCTTCTCGCGACTAGAACAGTCGCGGCAGTTAGCTTGGAATAATAGTCAAAAGCGTCGCTCTTCCTACCTTCAGAACTTTCAGGCGCGCCTGGTTCAACATGTTCGAGCCTTGAATCTTCTTCTGAAGCTCGACCTGCTTCTCCTTGCGCTCAAAGTACTCCATAATCTTCTGTCGCTGTTGTTGCACGAGACGGCCCTACGGAGAAAACCGCAATGGTATTAGCCCCATACCGTACCCAAGCGTACACTACCCATTTTAGAAACACAACTCTAATAGCCGGTCCCTGACCTCAAACGCTACGGACAACTTCCAACGAATCGCATGATCTTATGTGCACTGCTTTAGTTTACACAGCCCTCCTACCATCTGGCGCAGGAAGCCTCCAGCTTTGCAAAAGCGCACATACAAATGATTCATCCCATTGTCACGTGCTCTGCTCGAAATTTTCTCTGATTCTCGCATCGCCATACACGAGAGTACACGTCATGTGTATACACTGCGTATTACCTTTTCAATGTTGAATTCTTCTTCAGCTTTCGCATCAATCTCTTCAGCTTTCTCATTCGCCTCCTGATCGATAAAGTTGATCATATGCTTCAACTGCTTCTGCACGTCTTGTTCGCTCAACGCCATCTTGCAGTACTTTTAGTCGTCGCGAGGAAATCAATCGACTGAAAACGTGCCTGCACGAACGAAAAGCGTATGGCGTTTTAAAAGCGCACGCACACCGGAAATACGTTGGGAAAGAAAGAAAAGCGTGAGGCAAAACGGAGAGTGGGAGTAACTTGAACGAACCAAATCTTCAGCGAGCCGATGGTAGTGCAAAAGCACACACGGCTGCATTCATCAAAAAACGAACTAAGACGGCTAGTGTTTAAGTCAGTTTGACACGGCAGCACTCCGCAAGTTGAGAATCATAGAAAGAACCGCGATCGCAACACGCACACATGCGGCACTAAACTTATTGCACAAGAAGCAAATAAGTTCGCATAAAAGAAATATAAAACAATTTACATTACACGCAATAAAACTGTTCGCCACTGATCTGAGCCAGCTCGAAGAATTTACATCCTCTATCGCTCAAAGTAAACGAAAGAACCGCAATCAATAGTTATACCAACAGCGTCCAGATACATATCGAAGTAGCATGCGCCATAGATAGAACCTGAAACGTCCAGAACCGACAGGACGCATGAGAACTATTACACCGACAGTTTCGAAACAAACGTCCAGCGAGTACACATTGTAGGCACATGAATGCAGATACTAACAGTGCAAGCGGCACAAAAGGAGAGCAGAGCAAACCGCAGTGCAGCCTGTTTAAAGCGGAAAGTACCATGTTCGCGTGTTCCTATCCAATCCCTCACCCACGCAACGAACTTGCAATCCGGACATAACTGCGTGTTCATTATACGACATAATTACATCTCCTGAACGAGCATGTGTACAATACATACGATAAATAATCACGATCACAGCTGCGCCGTAGCAGACACAATAAAAAAGACACGAGTGAAAAAAACGGGTGCACCACAAATTGCGTCAGATATCAAATGCGAATCATTCATTTGAATCGAACAAGCTGCATGCGTATAAGCAATGTACATAGGTCAAAAGCTATGCGGATCTGTACACTACATGCACACGTGTTGGCACAAAATGCATACTTTCTTGACCACGCCAGTATACATCAAAAAACGTTCTTTAAAAAAGATCGAAAATCGAAAAACCACGTTGCATGAAAGCCAAAAGCAAACATATCACCGCTGCCTCTTGAGCTTGTGACCAATTCCTCCCGGCAATAGTTCGGCTCAATCTTACACATACACATATGAGATCCCACCTCATCGTCGTTCAGCATTAGGGCTCTGCCCAAAGATCTTCTGACAATTAGCAATGAGTGAATAAAGAATAAATTGTTCGTACGACAACGACGCCGACGTCGACTGATGACTTGCACTCCCATTGATCATCTGAAGTCCACTACCACTCCTCGCTGTTGCAGCAATGGGTGAAAAACTCTGCAAACTTCGCATGACAGTCGGACAAAAGATCAACGCAAGATTCTCTTCATTCATGCGATTCGTCGCACTATTCTCAGCAACGCGTCGAAGATGTCCAACGAGAACACGTAGAGTGTTATAATGTGCTGGTGGGATATCGGTAATGACAGAACGAATTACGCGGAGTCGATCGGGATCGGTACGACAACGAACAAGTCGTTCGGTGATCTCTTTTGTTGCAGACACCGGAACGAGTGGTAAAGGCAACTGGGAAAAACGAAAAATTAGATGAGCAAGAAACGACCGATAACACATGGCACATGTATAGTACATACTTGACGAAGATAGGACTTGAGCAAGCATGCAACGGTGTTGATATCTTCTACCTTCGTGCGTGAAAGGTCGACGGCTAGAGTAGAAATAGTCCGTGTTTGTCATCTTGTCAATCTAGACCACTGAACTTTAAAAACATCGGCAAGCACTATTGCGACGTGGCTCGAAAAACTCAATTCGTCGCATTGCACAATCCCAGGGGCGTAGAAAACTTTCTTAGATGGGGGGGGGCGCAAAACTGACCGTTTATAACTCAACGTAGGAACACAAAGAACAGTCAAACGAATGTCAGTTTCGGGTTCTTCTCAGTGGGTTAAACAAATTGGCACGGACTGCGGTTCGAACTATTGAAAAAAGTTTTCTATTTTCATTTTGTTGGGGGGCATACACCCCTCTGCTGAAATCCCGCCCACTTGTAAATCAACTAACAAAGCAATCGCTCACACGTATTGAAAGATCTTTCACCTACCCGCTCCTCTGGAATCAAACGCCGCACGAAGATTCTCAATATCCTCATGAAATCCCGGCACACGATAGATGCCTTCCGAGTTGAGTCCTCTGAGTTCGACTTCATAGATGCACTTTTCAACAATCACCGGAACGGGCGTACGATGTACCATCGTGAGTGTCGTCAGATCAACACCAAACTGTCGTTTCACATACTTCAAATCAGGCACACAATCAGCGACCGCACAATCAGCACACTTTCGATGAGCACCAAATCCACAATCCTCGCACTTCATGCCCTGTTGAACGAGTCCCCAAAGGAAGTTTCCACAATAATCGCACCAGTTAGCACCCTTAAACGTATGGAGCTTAAAGCGGTGTGATTTCATCGTTAAGTCATTCGCGCTATCGCCAGAGGAACCAGCACCACCCGAACGATCACTGGCACGACTCGCATTGCGCTGAAAGGAGCCCGAAAGAGAAACGACGGGGGGAGAAGCGAGATCGGATGTTGAGAGGTTTGCGGGTCCGCCAGGTGAGGTCTCCTGCGGTGTCCTGTGTGTCTTCGGGGTAGCACCGTTTGATGTAAGACGTGCACGCCGCTGTGCTCGGAGATAGTGACTGTAAGGTGATTCTTCGTAGATAGTCTCTTCGGCCATACGTTTGATGTAATCGGCGGCATTCTTGTCGACGTATAATGAGATCAAACCATCGGCGACGAGATCGTGAACTGAATCGAACTTCTTTTCGCCTACGTAGTGCTTGCCGTCGTAGAAGAGTTTGTAGTTGCGGGTTTGACCGTCGAACATGAAGCACAGAGTGTAGGCGCCGACGGCGCGACTACTTTCGCGGACGAGGAAACTTCCTTCACCGTTGGCACGAAGGAGACGTTCTGTTTCTGAATACGAATAATTAATATTGGTAAAAGCATTCACTGCATATAAGAACTGAACGTACGCTACACTGAATTGCACGTGGTTGCGAAAAGCTTACCTTCTCGCGATATTAATCCGTGATACTCATCGCCGTACTGGACAGGTCGTTTATGCGACAATGCCTTTACTGAAGACTTGATGCACATAGGCTTGGGCGCCGATTCCTAAAGATAGGGATCGTTTAGAACCAGACATTAGACTGGGAAAATTATTTCTGATAACCAGAGAAGAAAAAACCCCAACCAAACGTACCTGTAATAGAAAAAGCTTATTTTTCCATTGGCTCGGTGAGCTTTCCGAACTGCCGTCAGTTTGATTCTCCATCTAAAAACGAGCGTGAGAAACTCGAAGAACGTTGATTTCAAGAGCTCCTTGTAAAAGACACTAAAGTACAGTGTTTTCCTTTTGCGATTAGATTTATTAAAGCAGAAATTAGCTCGTTGAAGAAGATCCCAGTTGAACCGGCTGTTGATTTGTCATAGAACCGGTGCTAAGGTTGGCCAACCCAGATAAGCTTAATTACAAGTTCGCCGTACCTGGGCCAATCCTTATCCTCGACTATTATCCGTGATACCGGTTTCAGAGCCGGAAAGTCCTGCTTATAACGGACTTTTCATTTCTGTGAATACGGCTGCAAATCTTTTTTTGCTTCTAATCAGAAGTGCATGGACTGTATATACGTTCCAGAATGCTGCACATGGAGGGACAGTATCTGTAACATGCACAGAGGACCAACATTGATTTATTTATACTAAACTCTAACAATTGGTATAAATGTATCTAACAATAGAATAATGAAATGTACGGAGAGGCATTTGTTTCAAAGTAATTTATTTTTTGACTCGAAAAAACGTTTCAGTGCGAGGACTTTTGTTGCAAAAGAGTGAAAAAATTAATTAATTCGTGCGAGGCGTTTGTTTCAAATTAGTTAATTTTTCACTTTTTTGGTGAAACAATATTTCTCGTACAAAAAGTGACAAGTTTGAAGCATCTACCTGGCTGTAGTAATCTCATTCCATCTTTCTATTATCAGATACATTTATACCAATCGCGCAGTCTCGATAGCAAAGAATCGCATTTAGAGGTTCCGGTATCATGAATTTTTAGGGGTTGCAACTTTTTAGGGAAAAGAAAGACACGCAAAATTTGGCATCTCGGGTGGGATACGAACCCCCGTCTTTCGTATAGACCACGGATGCTCTAACTGCTAACCTAGAGAGGCCCAAAATCGTGCGTTCCTTAAACCCTTGTTTGACCCAGCCCGCACACTGAAGCGTTACTTTGTAACCCTTTCTTGGGAGCACACACTATGTGCGAGAACCAAGCAGTTGTAGCTGATGATTTTAATGCAGTCAATCTGAACGCATGGAATTTAATTGTCGCCTACAACAATGCTTGCCCAAAAATTTCAGCCGCACGCATGAAGATATGCGCTTGCCGAACCCTGTAACACTATTACTCCATGAAGTCCGTAAACAGTCCATAAAAGAGCAAGAAACTGGCAATGTCGCGAAACAGCACAGAAACGGTCCATAAAAAGTCCATAAACGGTCGATGTTTTATAAGTTTATGGACCGTTTCTGCGCTGTTTAGCGACATCGCCGGTTTCTTGTCTTTCTATGGGCTGTTTACAGGCTTCGTGGGGTAACAGTGTGGCTGGAACCCAAGTCGATTATCGCATCTCCCATAAGCAAATGACCGCTTTGCAAGTTTTTGCAAAAATGCATTCGTGAATAACTTTGCAACCCTGAACTTTATGAGATCAAGATACCAAAATGTCACAAAAATTAGGGCTTTCGAAACTGTTTCGATTTTTCAATGCGTTGGCGCACTGCAAAGTTATGCAAATTCATTTTTGCAAAAACTTTCCAGGCGGTTTGCTACTTATGAGACATACGATACCCTAGAATCTTGCTACATGTTTTAAT
>JAQGBB010001569.1:0-13066 GCA_034691745.1 Prismatolaimus dolichurus
CCAAGTTCTGCGTCGAGATTGAGGCTTCCTACAAGAGACGAAGAAGAAGCTTGCGTCCCATACATCCACACACCATACTTGACCCAAACCCAGACCAGAGAGCGAGAAAGAGCTTACCAGATCGCATGCAGTCCCAGAGGGTCCTTTGAATGCCCTCTGCCGTTGGCCGATGAGTCCGCGGATGTCGATTACGAGCCCGTTGAGCGCCTTCTTGAGAAGCGACTTGCACTTCTCGTCGCTGTTCATGCGCATGAAGCCCTATTCGAACTGAAAGCCAAAATGAGTGAGGGAATGAAGGAAGCGCTTTCAAGCACCGCCGCTGTGTCCACTTACGCTCTCCAAGTTGAGCGCCATTCTTGATCGGAAGCTCTTGCAGGAGACGATGATGGGTGAAACTGATGATTAGCGTACGATGACAGTGCAGACGAGTTGTTGCGAAAATCACACGAAACAAAGAAATTTCTCGAAAGTGACACTGAAACGAATTTTGCCAGCTGCAATGAGTGCCGTTGTTTCAGGTAGAACGTTTCAGACAGAGGAAGGATGAGTTGAGTGAATAATGAAGTGAGTTGCCCTTCCAACCAACCCGAACTCGGATAAGCATTCTCAGCTACCTTTCCTCGATGTCTTGGTGGAGAGTGACGATGGTGGCTTAAATACTCTCGAATCTTTCGGAAGGCTGCTCACACCGACCGCTATCTCAACTTCTCAAACCATCACCTCCGTGTGCAAGCGGGGATCGTCCGCTCACTAGCTCGACGAACCGACGTGGTGTGCCAATCCCGTCTCGCCACGTTGTCGGAGCTTCGTCACATCGAATTCGCTCTTCGCCGCAACGAGTACCCTCGCAGCCACATCTCACAACAGCTGGCTCGAAGAGGTCAACCGAAGAGAGAATGCGTGCGTGGTCCGACCATCTGTCTGCGCTCAGTGACCCACTGGCTCGTATGTTGCAAATCTTTGGCATCTCAATAGCCTCGACTTTTCGCATCGGTCTCGGAAGAAGCTTCGATCAAGCCTCGACTTTCCGCATAGTCGAGTGGACACGATCGCTCTAACGGTCTACAGGGTTCACTGTTCGTGCGCCCTTCCTTCGCGGTAGGCAAGACCTCTCGCACTCCATTCGCCGCACACCAGAAACAGATTTCTTAAGGTGACGTCGAACGTTCAGCTCTGGTCGAACATGTCTCGCCATGCATGTAGGTTCGACTTCAACAACGTCAGCGTTCTCATGTGCGACGACAACGAACAAACTTCTGAAGAAGGAACCGTCTACATTCAGCTGACGGAACGTCGAATCAACTGTAACTCTGGTTCTCAAGTTGCAACATCTTGGAACCCTCTCATGCCTCGTGTTGTCACTAGCTGCTCTTCTTCGTTCTATGCTTACGTAGTTAGCACATTTTATTCGATTGCACTGTCTTCGTTTCTGCTCGATGCCCACAAAATCTCACTTCATCTAACTATAGGAGCGAGGTAGACTGCAAGCACTGACGAGATAGCGTAGAACGAGAAGACTGACGAGCAACTAAACTGCCTCCTGTTTGAAGTTTCTCGAAGCTACCGCTCAACTTCACTGGGTTCGAATCATTAGTAGATACCGTAGCTCATCTGCTCTGTCATGTTCTCAGAAACGCGGAAGTTTTATAGAATTTCCGTTTGACCTGACCCGTTCTCCACGACATAAGCTTCGCGTCCAGAACGTAGCGTACTGTACGTAGACTACTCGCCAGCTTGAACATCGCTTTCGAATCTCAGTGCACCAATAGTTTTACCTATCAAGAAAAATAACACAGACAAACAAAGACAGAGAAGAAACCCAAGCAGAAAAGCATATTCAATGATTTCACCTAGTATACCATACGTGGCGTGGTGCATGCCCGTGTACGTACAGTACATACGTCCGTCTCATCAAAGCGACACGCGTTCATCCGGCAGCATTCCAATCAGGCGATACTCCCATCATTGCAGTACATAGCAAGCACGAATATATGCATAAATTGTACGGTACCTACGACAGGATGCATTGCTTTCTATTCCAAACATCGACGAAGACTTCAACATGTAAACGAGTATTACGTACTGTACACGTAACGTAGATAACAACCGCGTTCCGCCTTCCATGCATATCACGAGTAACGACCACTCAAATGGCACTTGATCAATCGATCGATCGAACAGATCACACACTACGGGCACGCAGTAAACTTCCACGTACACTGCACAATCAGCGAACGATAACAGTTCAAAACAGCTAACCACGCCCAAAGAGAAAGAACAGTCCCACAAGCTGATACAGTGTACGTATACACACTAATAGGACGTACACATCTGGCATCTGAAAACACTATAATTAGAAAAGGCTAAGCACAGACATAGAAGAAAACATGCACATATAAACCATGTGTAAAGTCGGGTGCGAAAATAGAAAAAGCTAACTGCATGCCACTTTCAAGCACAAACATGTCAAAAGAGCCAACGTTCAACATAAGGAAGCGAAAAGAGAACAAACAAAAGAAACAAGCGTGTATCAACCAATACAGATGGAGAGGAATGACTGAGCACGTTAAACTACAACGTACTTCCTACCTTTCAAACGTCGCTGTTTGACAAAAAAGTAAACAACAAGCCACATCGTATCGGTGCCTCACTCTCCACAGCAAGAACTCAACCTACATTACAACACATACAATGGACATAATTTCGTTCAGCCAACACCGCGTAAGCCGAAATACTCGTACAAGCGGCACAGACAAAAGCGTATGCGCGCGGACGGACACGTGCATACAGTCCCACAAGTGGTAGTTGTCAGACACCAACCACTGCGTAATATACAATGCGTTAAGCACGACGGTTAAGTTGACCACTGCAGTACATAAGAGTAGGCGGTTCAAACGTTCGCTCTTAGCTGCAAAAGTTCACTCAGTATGGAGAAACGAACAACGCGACACTACAGCTGGAGATGCACGATACAACTAGACGTATTGTACACACCGTACTGTACTTAATGCAGAAACTATACGGAACAGAACGCCGTCGTCGTTTGAGCCAAGCCAGGTGCAACCAGATCGCGCCGTAAAGCGTCGCCGGCGGGCACAAACGGCGTCCGCAATACAGTTCAGAGAGAAAGCGTGAGACAGAGAAAGCCGAAATGGAACAGACGGATAGTCGGTCAGCCAAGCGGCGAACGACACCTCATATCTCCCGCTCACGAAATAGGGCTTGTCGAACGCGGGGTGCCCGTGACACCAAGCGACGCCTAGAGGGGGGAGACTGATCGTGCGTGTTCACAACTGGAGATAAAACATCAATACACACCAGTTTCGAGTTAAGCTGCTTGTTGATCAAGACTTCTCGCTCGAGCTGACTGTCGCGGTCGGCAACTCTTGCACGCAGCTAAAAGATCCCAAACACGTCTAGTACATACACACTGCAGCCACTTTGCGCACATGACGCGACGGCTCACCTCTGCGAGCTCTCTTTCGACGTGTTCGCTGCCGTTTCCGTCCTAGAGAGAAACGAAGGGCGAAATCACGAACACGTCCAACTGCTCCTACATGTACAATACATATTACTTGCATCTCCAAGCAAACATACAGGCGTGCGGGCAGTGTTAGTATAGCAAAAAACTATCAGCCAAGCGAACTCCGCGAGGAGCTTTTCGAAAAACGTACATTTCAACCCGAAAAACGCCGATTCATCTCGACATATCATTTTCACTTCTTCCACAACCCACAACGACACTCGCGGAAGGAGAGGTCGGTAAATGGCTTACAGGCTCGAGCGAGCGAAAAGAGCTGCGAGCTTGCAGAACTAATCTCACCCCACTAGAAAGCTCCTACGATTAGTAGTGCTGGAGATACCGAACAAGACTAGCGTGTACGCTTACAAGCTGTAGACGGACGGACACAGTATAGCAAGAATGCGACATGCGACAATGCCTAGCGTCAATATACACACGCACACGTACGACACAAGTATGCCAAGTTCTCAACATAGTAGGCGGTACATAAACTGCACGTACTGCGTAAGCGCGTTAGTGCTAGCCAGCTAATCAACAGCACTTAGCTGTACCGCACAGACTGGTCGCTTCAAGCATGCACATGCAAGACAAGGACAAGACACAAGCGAACAAGACCGCGACAAATCAATCAGACAAAGCAGAAAGGAAAGCAAAGCACTCACCTCTCCTCGACCTGCTCCGCAAAAGCAGCGGTAGCCGTACAAGCTGCAGCGACCGCCTCACGCGACGACAGTAGCGGTTCAACGGAACTCGCCTGCGCACCCTACACCGCACGTATACACACACGCGACTGTATCCGTCAATACATGGGGGTCTAGCGCATAAGGAAGAATGAAGCAAACAAAAGGTCGTTCATCGGAGACAAAAACGCTGCTCACTGCATCACCTGTTGGCTGGCACAAGCTCGCAAGCTCACCGCAATAAGACAAAAAGTTAAGAAGTAAGCAATAAACCCAACTCGCACACCAGCACAGAACCACAACCTTAAGCACATGATACAGCAAAGTCCACTTACAATATACTGTTGAAGTTGCTTCTTCAACTGAGCAACAATCTCCTGTTCAGCGCGAAGTGCATCCTGTCCAGTCTTGAGCATTCCGCGCATCTTCGTCGCTTGCGTCGCAATCTCTTTGCCCGCATCGCGTTCGCGTTGCAGTTCGCCAACAAGTCGTTCAACTTCCTGAACAGCGCGAGTTAATAGCAATCGTACCTACCTACCGTTTTCCTTCCTCACTTTTATCGCATGAAGTCTCTCACGCTCTTCCGTCTCGAGTCGGGCTTGAAGCTGTGTCAGTTGCTTCTTAACCTACACAACATGTACGGTCTGAGCAGTGAAGCAGGCAAAAAGAGCAGCTATTCATGCGATCCGCTATTCGATACGAGAAAGCAACTAGATCTGCACCATAAGCACGCATTGCAGACTCAACGGGCAGAATGGTGTAGCGAGCGTAGAAAAGAAACCAGTGACTAATGGTGAACCCATCCATAAAACCCCGTCACTTTCCTGTTGGAGCCGTCACAAAGCTTTCGCCTATCCAACCAATCGAAGCTCATGCATTCCCTCTAGTGCGAAGCAAGCATGCTGGGAATTTAGCTTACAGTAACTGACCTCTCGTAATTCACTAACTGCCTACAATAATAATAAATAGACTGAGTCTCCTCCTCTGCAAGTCTATGTAATGTATACATGCACTTTCATGTCAACAAAGACGAACAATACACAAAAGCAGCAGACGGGATAAAAAGCTAACACTTACATCAATAGCAGCCGCAATATCGCTGTTCGATTTCTCACTTTTCAGCTAAAAAAGGTGAAGAATCAAAACCCGTAGAATCCCGCGTCACACAAGAGCACACACCCTTTCAAGTTGCTCTTCCAAAACAGCGCACTTCCTACGCCAATCATCCAACTCCGCTGCAACCGTCCGTTCCAGTTTCTCAAGCGTCTCATTCTTCAAACAAAATCAAGTTCAGTCCAGCGAAAACAGCTACACAAAACACGAACCGTCTGCGCCAAAACAGCCCTACAGCAGAGCAAGTCTCGCTCAGCGGCTGCAGCTCTCTCTTCTGCCAGAGACTGAAACAACGCACAATGGGAGTAATGCAGAGCGTTAAAAACTTCACTCACGTGAGCATTCGAAGGAACCGCCTCTAACTGGACAGTTTTACTCGCTTCTCGCTGCCTCGCAAGTTCATTCTGGAGGGTACTGACAGCGTTCTTCAACCAATCTCGATAATTCTGCACATCAAAAGAACGAAAAAATTGACCGATTGTAGAGTCTACACTGCTGTAGAGGGTTAGAAGACGATATGCAACTTGGTTTTTATCGATTTTCGGGGTCCCTGACATATAAGAGGTAAGGCTGACGGGAGGAGGCGGACATTAAAGAGCAATTAGTGCCAGTGGCACTCGACGTCACGGTCAATTAATACAAAGAATAAAAATAGTACAAACCAGTCCTTAACCACATATTTTAGTACATCCGACGTTAATTAAGACCATGTACCTCGGACACCGCAGGCAAAACCAGAGGCGCAGATACAAGCTTCGATAGCGCGTCGTGGGTTAGCCTTCTTTGCTCATGCAAAGCGTCCACGTGTGTCTTCTGGAGACGAACAGTTTTATTAATTGTACCGCAAACGCCGTTGCGGAAATAGAACTAACATGCTCCGAGTGAGACGGAGCAATTTTACTCGTTTTAACAGAATTTCATTGAAAAGAAATAATTTTAGATTCTTGTTCGAAGCAAGGTCTATCCAGGGTGTCTACACGTTGTTCAAAGTATCATGTAAATGCCCGAAGAATTCCGGAAAAAAATCTCAAAATTACGCATAGACAAAAAATTTTACCCAATTTTTAATGGACAATTTTTTGCCTCCGCCATAAAATTTTCAAAGAAATTTCCAATTTCAGTCTCATAACGCCAAAGTCCAAAATTTTTTGCAATTTTAATTTTTTTTAATTCCGAAAGTAAAAAACTTCGGCCAAAATTATCACCAAAATTGCGAATTTTCCCGACATTTTTTTTTAAATTACCCCTTAAATTCCAGTCGCATAGACACCCTGTCTATCCCAAACCCCTTTTCCGCCCGCTCTGAAACAACCACAACAATAAAACCCTAACACTACAGAGTACTCCCAACACCAGATCGGCCAGACGACCAACCACATGAATACACGTACGATATACCACCCCGTGCATGCATGCAAACATCCCAAAAATACACATAACACCCACACTACCTCGATGTCCTTCTCGCGTTTTTTCAACAACTCTTGCACATTCCGCTCCATTTCGGTGACGGCTTCAACCAGACTGTAATTCTTGTCTCGCAATTCCTCAAACACGATAAATACAACCAGATAAGCTAAACCGTAACCACTCATCCGACTGCAAGAAAGCAACTTATAAGTCAAATAAAAACTACTTCACTTCGTTCTTCGACGGTGCAACTAAGAACACCGTGCCTAACAGCAAAAAGTTCTTCAATCTACTTTCAAATTACAGCACCACACGTACATACTGTAAAATAAGAGAAAGGTAAAAAGAATAGTATAAGCCTCTTGTCAACAAGCCAAAGTGAAAAGAGAAAGAATATTGCAAACACGTACATTGTTCTTCTGTTTGAGTTGTCCAATCTCGCGCTCTCTGGAGCAAAGTTGTTGATTCAAAGCGTTCACTTCCACATCGCCTTTCTCACCGGAGCTGAAGAAACCGTCAAATGTATTAGACAAACAGTACAAGCACTAGAGACAGCCTATCGTACAATAAATACGCTTGTCTCACGTATAACTAGTCGTTAGCACAAATGCCAGAGTAAGCGGATTCACAATTAATCAAACATGACACATCCACCTTCGACACATTCCGACACTATTACATACTAATATAGTAAAACCAACATGACATACTGTACCTCTCGCCATTAGGAGTATGCAACTACAAGCAGAAAAAACACTCCATAACGCAGAGAAATATAAAAAATAAACAAAAACTCTACCCCATTGTGAAGATCACCGTTCAGTTCAAATTCGCGCAACCGTTCCAAAAGCTGTATATTTTCTGAACGCAAGTTCTACAAACACACAGCTGTGACGGGAGTGCTACGCACATCGATCAACATCGTTTAAGCTCTATACTCGTGAACCGTTATTAGCATAGTGGAGCGGGACTAAGGATGAAAAATGTTAACCTAACTTGCGGGACAGTAAGTAAAGTGAAAAATGAAACATAAAAAGTTCGATCGCACGCAAAAAGGCTCGCTCATTCTGAACAGTCAGCCGTGCTCGTTTCTATTAATTCCAATAATCTCTTCTTGACCCGAGCATTAAAGAATACCAATTTTTAGTCACTTTGCTTTAAAACTTTCGCCAAATCAAAAGGCGAAGAATTCCCAAACAGAAAAGAGAAGTAAATAATTCAAAAATCTGTACAAATTGCATTCAAATTCTTGCGAGAAAATCACCTGCAAGTGTTTGGTGCTCGAGCCCTGCTGATCGACAAGTCGAATCATTTCAGCTCGCGCTTCGTAGAGTGCCCGTTCCGAGTCCTTCAACTGATGTCTTACATCCTGTAGAGTATTTGCGGATAAAATCCCCAATATACAAATAATTCGAGTCGAAAAAAGCAAATAGCAAAACAGCCTACATTGAGTTCCGCCTCCATTCGTGAAACCGTCTTGTCACGTCCAACAACCGTGTTTTCAAGCAACCCAATATTCTCCCTGAGTCGCTCGTTCTCATTGCTAAAACATCGTTAACAATACATACTTCAAAGTAAAACTAAAAACTTAAAAATGCGCCTTTCCACATACCTCAAACTCGAACCATCCTCACTTGCAAGACACGATCCCGCATCACTCTGCTTCTTCAATACAGCCTCAAGTGCCGCCTTTTCAGCCTCCAAAAGTGCGCATCTAAACATTCAAAAAGATCGTACTCAATTCTAAACAAGTGGGCGCAAAATATTCCGACATTTCAAGGGAAGATAAATTGCCATTGCGGTCTGCTAAAAGACTGTTCCATTGGCAGATTGCCAGTAGCAAACTTCGCTATCGATAGCTAAAATTCAATCGCGCCCCAGCCTCAACTAATTGTCATGAAACGCACCGTTTGACCGCTTGTTCGACATCTCGTTTCGACGCGTCGACATTCTCGGCCAATATCGCTTCCCGTTTCTGCGCAGCATTGCGTTCATTGACAACAGCGTTGAGATCGGCTTCAAGTTTATTCTTCACATTGAGAATATTCTCCAAATCTTTATACCTAAAAGGTCCTCCCCGACATGGACGCAGAGTAGAGGAGTAGAATCCCTAGGATTAAACTAACCGCGCTTCATAGATAGCCCGATTACGATCAATCTCGGTCTGGCGGTCGGCCACAATCGCAGCACATTCTCGTTGAACCCGATGAAGTTCGGCTTCTAACTTCGTCTCCTTCTCATTCGCAGGCGACGTCTG
Source organism: Prismatolaimus dolichurus (assembly GCA_034691745.1). Lineage (NCBI taxonomy): Eukaryota > Metazoa > Nematoda > Enoplea > Triplonchida > Prismatolaimidae > Prismatolaimus > Prismatolaimus dolichurus. Next base: position 8,984 of record JAQGBB010001569.1, read on the forward strand.
CAAACTCTGTTGCTGCGAGGTGATTCCAACTTCGCGTAGCTTCTTTTCGAGCAGAGCTTTCTCTTGTTTCAAAGCGGTCAATTCGTCACCAAGTGCATTGCGGGTCTGAGCCAAGTCGGTCTTCTCCTGCGAAAGGCGGCCCACATCCTCAAGACAAACAGGTTGCCTCATCTACTGCAAAGTCTATGTCTACTAACTGTACACAGACAAAAACAGCACTCTAACGATCGCACAACAGCACATATAATTAAAACATTCATCAACGTATACATAATTCAAACTATTTCTGTGCAAGTTTATTTCACTAACCTTAGCAGCATCGTCAAAAGACTTGCGCTCCTTTTGCTTAAGTTGTGCCAGCTCTTCGTGAAGCTTCGCATTAGCAACCTTACAAAGCAAAAAAATATTTACGGGATGTTTCTCCTCGACTACTTTATAAAGGTCCTAGTCTAAGCTGTTCGAGGGTTCTAGTCTAGTGCCAGTCTCAAAACCATTCGGTCGACAACCCTATCAAAATCCAGAATCCCGCTCTTGTATTAAACATAGAGCTTACAATAAACTAATAACACCATTTTTGATGGACACTGTTTTTGCTTTTGCGAATTTTTTCGTCAAAACTGTGCCAACACTGTCGATACCTCTTGCTCCTTCAACTTCTTCGTCAACTCCGATATTTGATGCCCGGAATGATCGTGTTTCTGAACAGGATGAACACGTACAGTACATTGCATACGAACATGTATTGCATAGACTATAGGGACAGCAAACTCACCGATTTACTTTCAAGCTCATGACAACGATCGCGAAAGCGCTGCGCTTCTTGCTACAGTGTCAAATCCAACACTCGTATGTACTGTACATTCAGGTTAATCGCAATACACATAGACCAGTCCTACGCGACTACTCACCTCAAACGCACGCATCTTCTGCGCCATCGCATTGACATCGGCCTGCGTCTGCTGCAGTTGCGAGGCGAGATGAGCCTTTTCATTTCTAGACAAAAAAGTACAAAAGTAAAAAGCATAAACACCACTCAATTGTGCCAGTTCCAAACATACTCCAATCGAGCACAGCATTCTTGCAACCGTTTGTGGTCCTACAACGTGAAAAGGACAAAAAATAAGACAAAGATAAGATAGAATCTACAATACACATACATTCGTTGCCTGCGACACACACGCAGCGTTATCCTGCATCACTTTCTGCAAGCTGACCAAATTCGTTTGCAGTTCAGCGATTCGCAGATTGTAGCTGCGTCCCACTTCCTGCACGACAAATAACGGCATTCAAATTGCATAGTTACATGCACTTCTTCAAGCAAATGCATTAGTAGATCAAATACGAACAATGTTAAAGCAGGCAAAGGATAACAACGACCAACTACCTGCAACTGTCTCTGTGCAGTCGCTTCCGCATTCTGTTTCTGTACAGCGAATTCTCGAGAATTTCTCTCAAACGCAGCTGTTCGGGTCTTTTCTTGCGTCAATTCCTGTCTGAAATAACACAGATCAACCCTGCTTCTCTGTTCAACTACTGCGAAATTGCATACCGTATTTCCTGTACTTTTCGATGCGCAGTTTGTGCCGACTGAATCTCATTAGCGAGTTGTTGTTCCTTCTCTTCAAGCGCGCGTTTCAAAGCCGCTAACTGATCGGCTTTCTGATTCGACTAAACGGTAATTGCAAAGGAAACAGCGATACGTAACTGTTCATTGGTGCACGCAGTAGTCAAAGAAACATGTGCAACGACGACATCAATGCACATAGGCAATACCTGCATCCATTCAATCTCTTGACCGTAATTCGTGTGCAAGAACTCGAGCAGAATATGCACTTGCTGTTCTGACAACTGAACCGATGTTAACTGTTCGAGAAACTGATCCACTTTGCCGTTATCTACAAGTCAAAGCACACTGTCTGTCCAGTCTCACAACTCACGGCTAACGCTGTTAAATGCTGTCTCATCGCAACTTTTTTCCTTGCCAAATGTTAACTGGCTAACTGTCATTCATTATGACCAGCGTCTCAATAATGCCAACCTAGTCCCCTCGCAGCTGCCAGATGAACAGAACCCAACCCGTGTCGCAACCATTTCCGTTCACATAGAGGCCATAAAACACACGATGTTGTGTTCGTCTCGCTCGATCTCATTCATAATTCACTTTTTACACGATTGCAACACTATTGTAAAACATCTAAAAGACTTCAAATTCTTTCCTGTACATTCACTACACTACCGCATCTAGTGAACCAACATTCCAGAGCGACAGGCCTCAAAACCTTCCATCGATCAGAGCAATGCACACTTAACGCGCGTGCGGCAAAGTGATTGCAAGTTTACACACGTACACGCACATCGACATTGTGCAAATGAACATCCAGACTGGCTCATAACAGTTCCAACTTGAGCTCGCGTCGCGTGTTGGTTGACGCAATGAATTTCCCAAAACTGAAAACCGCACCGTCCGAGCCGGAACTGCCTATAGATGCACGCCCATTGAAGCGTCATATCAAACGGCCCGCACTATTTCAGTGGCAGTCCCGTCAAAGCTCCATTTAAACATCCATCCATCCCACTTGTGGTTTAAAATGTTTTTGCTCACGCGCGTCGCCGTAAAACTTTTGCGCACCGTTCAGTGCGACAGCGTGTTTGAATAACCCGACCTTCTCACTTTGCAAACAAACAGTCTGCATCGTCGGCGAGCCTGCCAGACAACACGTATCTATACATGTGGGCATCTAAATAAGTCGATAGACAGTACAGGTAAAGTAAGGGGCGAACCAAGCCGAGCACGAGGGTAACGCACACGCCTAATGATGTGGTTAGACAAGTCGAAGAGCGAAAAGTGACGCAACTTGACAACGAAACTTAAACCGACGACGCATGCGGCAGCAATAGGACGTAAATGTTGCAAATTCATTGTCGGATAACAAGTGAGAATGAGAGACATTAATGACGCAATTATTTGAGACTAGAAAAATTCATCGCGTGCTTCTACCTACACTATTTTTCCGACGTGTTTGGGTGTAAAGGTGTTGCGAATACGACAGACACAATTGGAAAAAACTTACCAGAAGTCGGTTTAAGCACTTGAGTTTTTCTCCCACGAGGTTTGCTAACCGTCGGCGCTGCTTGTTGTGGCACCGCCTGAACACCCATCGGGGATTCCCTCGTCAAATGTTCGTGTTCCAAATGCGGTGGCGATTCAGCCGCTGATTCAAGCGGAACTTCAGCAACGTGTGGCTGAACGACAAATGTCTCAACATGGTTGGCTAAAAATAAATCACCGCTTGCGCCCAAACACGTGCTATCGCGAAAGACTAGTCAGTAGTCATAACCAAAAGCGGGCAAGGCGATCCTTTAATGATTCCACCAGATTGAGCAAGCGTGTCAAAAAGGACTACGCATAAATTGGACGAGTAATTCACCGAAAAATCGAATTTGAACTGCCCAATTTCGGCTCACAATGCTGTAATGCACAGCGATGTAATCAATAGTTTATAAACTGCCGTGAACAACCCGTCTTCAGGTCAAAAGCGCACCAAGAAGAGCAGACTTTCGCTCCAAAGTTTTACAAAAGTTCACCGAATACGAAGCCCCTCCAACTAGCTAGGTGGGGTTAAGAAGCTTTGCTCCAAAAGAAGAACGTTTTGTAACGCTAGAAACCTCTCGTTAAAACCTTTTGCGACGTCACGTGAGCACGTGACAGTTTCGGCGGGAAAAGCTTTTTTCTTTTTTTTTCACGCTTTTACGCTGTTACAACGAATTTTTGAACGTTTTCTCGCATTTTAACGCTCAAAACGAAGGAATGACGTTTTCAGAGCCTATTTGCAAACAAATCGACGCTCCCATAAAACGAGAGCTTGGATGCAGCTTAATTTTGGAAGTTTTGTCGTTTAACGTGCTAGGAAGCAGCTCCCTTGGGCGTGTTGCTTTCTGCACAAATTTACGCTACGTTTGTCTTTTCCATTTACGCTACGTTCTCTATTTACACCCTGCTTGTGTTTCTTTCGACTACGAATGCTAAATTTCTCGCTGCAGACGCTTCTTCATATTTTCTATCGTTTATGGAAGCTAGAAACC
>JAQGBB010001570.1:0-13066 GCA_034691745.1 Prismatolaimus dolichurus
AAAAATGTCGAAAAGGACGCCTCCTAACCGTCTTGTTTGCGGCCGTCTTTTTGCCGGCTCCCCTAAGTCAACGTTTTACTTTAGCATAAACCCTAACTTTCAAGTCACGTGACCTCACGCGCCCAAGCATACCTTGCTTGAGGAGCTGCACAGCGAGCTCAGTGCAGCCGGCGCAGAGGAGATGCAGCATGCGCACGACAGAAACGAACGTCGTCGCCGAGAGAACAGGCGGTGAGAGTGTCACAAGATGCTGAACGTTCTGAAGCAGACCATTAGCCGCAATCTGTCGCAGCTTGGCTTCATCGAACTGCACACTATCGACAAGCCGGGTAAAGCAAAGACAAACACTCTCCACCGATTTCTTATCGTTCTAAAACATCAAAAACCACATTAAACCCCATACATACTGTACACTAAACATCACCTGCTGTGAGATTCTCTGCGTAAGTAAGGGCAACGCGTCGACAACATAATGAAACTCGTCAGCCGACAATTGAAAGCAACAATTCGACGCAATCGTCAGTGCCGATCGTTGCGCGTTGATCGAGAAGAAGTCGACGTAATTCAAACAAGCCATAACGCCGCCCTATAAATGCACAAATCAATCGATAAAGCACATGTACTGTACGTATAGAAAAACACTCGTCGTATGTGAAATGTAAAAAAGACGCACCGCAGTGAGAATATTCTTCGCGTGTCGTCGCGAGAGCATCTCAAGAGCAGTCAGGGACTGTTCGGCCACATCCATGCACTCGATACGTTGGAGCTGAAGTGTGAACACATAGTTTCGACACATCTACATACACTACTTATTCATCCGTAAACTAAATGTTAATTCAAAGCAACTAGTGCCAAACAAAAACGAAGAAAATCAATAAATAAATCTAAGTGTAAAAACTCTGAACAAGGGGTCATCTCACCTTTTGAAGAAATAGAGGAATCGCGTCCGCGACGATGGGTGTCGAGCGAGGAAGCGCTTCCATCATGTACGTCAGTGCGCGACAGCTATTATTCATCTAGAGATACACATAATTATTCGCATATCCACCTACTGCACAAAGACAGACAGCGGAGCTGTATGTACAATATCGAAATTGTGTTCCATGACGAGAAGTCCCATAAGCGCCTGTACAACAGCCTTCATGGGGAACTGTGAGCCCAGTGTGTCTTCGTTGCCCATGACGAGCAGCTGGCACATTTCGATCGCCGCCTGCAGCTGCGCCGACTCGTCGCCAACAGCTTGCATCGACGCGATCAGCGTCTGGAACTTATTATCTGCAACAAACAAATCAATCGATCAATACTCGCACAGCTACGCCTCTCGTTATGTACAGTACGTACGAAAAGGACTTACTCATAGGATGATTAGATGAGCGATGCAAGAAGTTCTGGACACGTGGTCCAAGCGCATGAAAAAGTTGGCCAGGAATGCCACGCGCCTCAAGCAATGCCTGTAGCCGGTTAACCTCCAGATGATCGGCAGCTGCAGCAGCGGCACTCAACTCCGCGGCAGTGGCGCTCGCACCAAGCGCGCTCATAACGCCCCCGATATCGAACGCCACGTTCGACGCCGTTGACGACGACGTGGGTGGTATAGATGGTGCCGGTGGCGCGCCGTCCTTTGACGACTGCTGATTCGGTGGCGGCGGCGGTGCCGACGACATCGCTAAGCTCGACGGACCTCCTCCTGTCTCCGGTGGTTGATCGACCGGTTCCGGGCAAACGCTGTTGCTTCGACGCCCCACGCAGCTGCTGCTAGGAATAGCGGTGGAAAAATCAATAACTCCGTCCACGAGCTGTGCGTTTAGCATATCAAAATCGATCGATAATCACTGTACAGTGTACTTACTATACTCCACAAACTTATCGATCGATATTTCCTACACGTACTGCATGTACAAAGTGCGCACCTTGAGCTAACGCAGGCACCCGTTGTGGTCTGAGTGTGCGAACGACTATCGAGCGACGAAGAAGAAGCTTCCGTCGTCGCCGACGACTTTCGTCGCTGCGACTTTGACGTTGACTTCTTTGTCGACTCGGCTGCGGGCGGCGGCGGTGGAGGAAGCGCACCGAACCGCGTCGGGTAGCGACGCTCGGCGGGCGACTGCGCTGAAGACGGTTCGACCTCCGCGACGACGGTGCTCGAACGACGACTTCTCTTCTTCGACGGAGGACCGGTGCTGCTGCTCGCAGTGACGACCTCTTCCGGCTCTTCTTCTTCCTCCTTCTTGGGCTCCAACGACCCGACGACGCGCTTCCTCAGCGCGCGCTTCGACGAGGTCGAAGACGACGCGGATGCCTCCTGCTGCTGCTTTGACGCTTTGCTGCCTCGACTCGATTTGGATGGCGGTGAGAGAGGTGGCAGGGCGGGAGATTCGGCTCGTTCTTTGCTGCTCGTTTTCCTCTTCGAGACGCGATTCGACTTTGATTTTCTACGCAGAGAGAAAATCGATCGATAATTCGTTCAGGGATGGGATGAATGAAGCAGACGTGCTGAGAAACTAACCTTCCGCCACTCGTTGACGACTCTGCAGCGGCACTGCTGGTTACGGCGTTATTCATCAAGCATTCAGCCTCGACGAAAGGGCCCGATCGAGAGATCAACGTCCTAGTAGCTGGCTAGCCCGATGACTGATAATCTGAACCTACACGAACAGAGAACAGCGATTCTCGGTTGCAGTTTGAGATTGTCGTTGTGCAACACTCAAAATGAAGTTCACAGGGAATTGGAGTGGAGATGAGAGTGAAAGCTGGCACGAAAAAATTGAAGGCAAGAGAAGAATCAAGAACAAAGGGAAAAAGCTTTCACAAGTAAGACGTTCACCAAGCGAAAACAGCGACGCAAATTCAGCTGATTGCAAGTAGACGCAAACTGGGTTCTAACTTATGACCTTAAAAGGTCAAGTGCGTTTACGCAAAGTTTACAGATCATTTATGGAAAAAAGATAGGAACCTGTAAATTTTGCATGTTGCCAACTTCAGCCTGATATTCAGCTTCACACTCCTCCTGACCATCAGTCTGCCATTCCACTTCATTCTTTTGGTCTTTTTCACCATCTTTGATGCAAGAATGTGAAGCTAATAACTGATCATGTATCGCGTAGGTGAACATTGCACTGAACGTTTGCCTGAATATCAGGCTCGACAAATGTCACGCTGAAGTCGGCCACATAATTTTACGTAAATTTTCCGAGGTGTAAAGTCCTATTCTTTCAGACACTATCAAAGTTAAAAATTCACTTAAACTCGAAACGCAATTTCTGCTTGCTATCGAGAAGCAAATTTGTAGGAAAGCACGAAAAGCTGCTGCTGTACAGCACTAATTTTGAAGTGCACGAAACACAAAATAGAAAATTCAGAAAAATCTCTACATATCCTATTTCAAAATTCAAAATGCTATGAAATCACGTAGATTAACTTTCCAAAATTAAACTATTGCGTAAATTCACGACAGAGGATCTGCATGTCGAGTTCCAATTCACAGCGAGCTGACAAGAGGAAAAGGTTTCAAAAATATGTTCTATCGGTCTAAACGAACGAGTCAACATAGTGGTTTCTATCAGTCGGCTGCGCAAGGTCTATTCACCAACCGTTTACTATATTGATTTTCGAAATATAGAATTCAAAGATTTTCTCATCATTTTGTCATTGCCAGTTGTCGTGCGTTTTCAAAATTTGTTTGTACCCTGTAGCCAGGCACAAATGAAGCTAGCATATTTGTATCCCTAACTCTAGCTGATGCTTAGAAGGCTTTTAGGGCCTTTTCGGTTGAACGACGACAAGATTTTTGATTGTTGATAGACTAAAGTAACTCTATCGCCACTTGCACGCCAAACGGCGTTCGAATTCACGTTTATCGGATGCTTGTGACAATAAAGTTGGTGCCACGACGGCGCTGGCTAGCTTAGCGACGATAAAATTGAGATTACTGTATGAAGCTCAAAGCTGCTAATATCACCTACGCGTATCTGTGCTTTTCAACGGTTGGCAGTGACCTTCTATGGCGGAAGAGATGCAATATTTTGTAGTCTCACCATTGGCGAAATCAGTCAACATCCTGCCGACTGTCGCCTTTGTTTCGGAATACATGTGAAACTTCGACATGGGTTGAGATTGTGAACATGTGCACATGTCAAACTGACTCACTGAAATGCGAAGTGGTTGAAAACAGCACATCATACGCTATTACACAGCCCGCAAGCTTTAAACTTTATGAGACACCAAATCTGGGCGCTTTTACGCGAATTGCTGAATCACGTTCAGCCTTTCGTGTTGTATGTGTCTGACCGAGTCACTCCGCTGAACAAGTTGGTTTAGGGCCAGCATGAAACGTGCAATTCACATGAATTCTCTAATCGATACCGTTTATGTACGCTCAAGAGAAGCCGCGTTTGACCTAAGAGGTCTCATGGCTCGCTTTCAACGGTTGCGAATCGAATCGTCGTTCTCCGCGCAAGTTAGCTTCGTCGACGCAGACGTTGTCGAGCCGTCGACGGTCATCGTCAAAGTGCGCATCTCGAACGCGTTCACGGACGGTACGGCCATCACAGCGTGGATCTTCACGAACGAGCGGAAGAGAAAGCGTGCGGTCCACATCAAATCGAAGGACGGCCGTCTCATCATGCGATCCGGGGAGGCACCACTGGAGTGGTAAGATGTGCCGCGGAACTCACTTCTCCCGATGGGTTTCGTGCATCCGAGAAAGGCGTACAAGTGCGTCGAGTTTAACCTGGCGGAAGTGGTACCAATCACCGATTGCACATACGAACGCACGTTTGGTGCAGCACTGCAGCAAAGGAGCAAGCGTCCAGTGAAGTCGCCAGAAAAAAGGGTTCAAGAAGGTCGTAAACTGCTAGCCCGTGCTTCCGGTTACGCACCAGCTAGCTACAAACGTACACCTAAGTGAAGTCACGCCTGGGGTAGGGAGACGTCCGGCCGGAAGCGGTGTCGTGTAAGGAGGAAGTCTACTTTTGACATGACGTCGTATGTGCACGTCCTCTATTTTGTATAACATCTAACGAGAGGACAACATGCATACCAACTGATTCGAGCAAGTATATGCTTCAACAATTTGAATCGACATGATTCAACAATGAATGCGAGAGAAAGACTCCAAATAGAGCCTCGTCAAATACATGCTTACATTACAGTACGTACTTTCTACAGTAGAGACGAGGTATATCGCATAGGAGATATCTCGAAGCTAGTTCGTTTTGAGATCGTTCTTAAGCCGATGCAGCCAGATTCTGACGTCCTCCACCTGGTTCAAGTCCTGCACGACGCGGTCGTGCTGAACGTTCTCCTCCATCTTGAACGGCGTCGCCGTCGGGCTTCGTAGCCCGACGGTCGACGGGCGGCCGACCGTCGTCGTTGTTTGAAGGAAGTTCTCCGGCGGCTGAACGGACGGCGGCCGGGGCGGCCCCGTTGTCGTGAGCCGAACGCTACGCGGTGTCTCTGGCGACTCGGGCGCTAGCAGCTTGAGAGGATTCCTCGTCAAATCAGTCGTTGATGTTGTTGTCGTTGTCAAAGCACTTGTAGTTGTTGTCGTTGCTTCAGTATTGTTTGTTGTTGGAACGGTTGTCGTCGTCGTTGATGTGGGAGCACTTGTGGTTGTCGACGTAGTTTCCGTTGTAGTCGTTGATGACGTCGGAACACCCGTTGTTGTTGTTGTTGTGGTTGATGGGAAAGTCGTTGTCGTCGTCGTCGACTGACTGGTAGTTGATGTTGAAACACTGCTCGTCGTTGTGGGAAAACTTGTGGTTGTTGTCGTAGGAGCACTAGTTGTCGTCGTCGTTGGTGTCTCTGGCGACCGCGTTGAGTCACTCAAGAACGCCGTGGCGACCGAGAACGCTGAGCTCGTCGAAATGGGCAGAAGAACTGAGGTAGTTTGGTCGCTGACTAGAAGAACGGTCGACGGCCGAAGCGTTGTCGTCGACTTCGCTTGAGTGACGGCATCAGTCGGTGCCGCTGGTTGCTTCTTTGCGCCACCGAAACCGTTCGCGTTCTTGAGTGCGTTTGTGTCCGTCGACGCGGCACCGTTCGCCTGCTCGTCCTTCGCCGCCTCCTTGCTGATCGACGCTAGCACGTTCAGCACGTCGGCATTCGACAGTCCCCGATCTGTCCCCGAAGGTCGATACCCTCGGCGCCGGGAAAGTAGATCGGGATCTCCTTCACGTCCAGCTTGTCGGTGAACTGGAACGCGTTCGTGTTCCCCAACGAGTTCACGGCGCGCACTTTACACTGCAGTGTCGCGGCGTAACCGGCCGGAAACATGTACTTCTCGTTGTAACCGTTGAACGAGCCGGGCATCTTCCGGTCGACGACGGTTCGCACCTCGCTGCCGTGCTCGACGAGGCATACGAGATCGTAGTGACGCTTTGACTCGTCGCCGTCGTCGAACCACTCGGCGGGCTCGCCCCAGCGAACTCGCGCGTTGTAGACGTCGAGAACCTGTGTGCCCCGAAGCGGTTTTAGGGTTGAACTACGGCGGTAATCAAGTCGTACTTTTCCGACTAATCACCAGTCAAAATTTTGCCTTTTTTCCAAAAGTGTAGAACGCGCAACTTTCCGTAGATTTCCGGTGTTTTTGCACGTATAAGGATTAATCGGAAAAGTACGGTAATGTGTTTTCGGCTTCACCTGTGGGCCTTGAAAGTTGACCTGCATCACCGTCTTGATACCGCCAACTGTCAGGCGAACTCTCGGGATTCGAGATGGCGTCTTAACGCTTCCAGCAAGTCTCTATAAGATGGCAAAAAACTTATTATTTCTACGTTGTCAGCTTGCATTTGTAATCAGGTTTGAGACAGGTTCAAGCCGTGTTCGAGAGAGGCCACTTCCGGTACGTAATTCCTTCAGACACGAGCCTGTATGAGAGCCTAAATTTACACATTCTCATCTCGTGCTACATACGCATTCAAACTAAATTGTAGATGTCTCTCTCTGCAATCGACATCCGTATTCCATCTAGAATCGATCTTTTGATTATCATACATTTGTCCGGGATCAAAAGCGTTGCCCCGAGGCCAGGTGACCCAATTCATCGCACCTGTTCGACCCCGCAAAAAGTGCTCAAAACTCGCGAGTTTCATGTCGCTGGCACGAGCGTGCATATTGTCAGAAGTAGCGTGACAAATCGGTTCGTTTTGAACCCGGCGTGTTTTCTCACGATCGCGCCGGGAAAAACCGCCGAAACTTCATCATTATCAGTCAAGGAGCTCTCTCTAAGAATCTCGTTTTCCCTAAACTTCATTTGTTTCGCTAATCGCAAAAACAGTGATCATCATTTTTGCCACTGAAGTATGATGTGCATTCTGCCGCGTTTCTAGAGCGTATCCGAGCACTCAACAATGTCTGGGAAGACGACAAAAAAATAACTATATCAAAGTGTCAAACGTTTGCTTTTTTCGAGCTGAAGTAGGGCACTTTCCATCTATATCTAGCAGTGGGATCGTACTGACCCTGATATTAAGGTGTAGGGGACCAATGCGTAAAAGGCTCTCGGTCTGTGAGCCGAAAGAGTCATGTGGAGGACATCACGGCAGAAATCCACTTTTGAACAACCCTATAGCAGTCGATGTTCGGGCCGAACTGGAACCCGAACCTGAGTTTGGACCCAAACCCTAAAAGTCCTAAATTTACACGCAAATGATCCCAACGCTAGCTCTGAACTAGAATGCCAAAAACTGACTCAAAATCAACTTTACAGTAGCCCTTAGCGCCACTTTCAGCCAGACCCCGGCCCGCAGAGCTGCACGTTCCAATGAAAAATCCTCATTGTTCTCGGAAGGAGAACTGATAGTGCCGACACTCAGACATCCTTGGGACGTCGACAGTCTGTACAAGTCGACCTCAGAAACACGTGTGAAAAACCATGGATGTAGGCGGCTTCCTTTGTATTCGCAGTTCCGTCTTCGCTTTTTTGTTTGCTCTCGAAACTCACGTTCTCGTGTTGACATACATTCGTTTTTGCAATACAAAAAATGCGTTTATTCCTTTGGTATTGTTGTGAACTTGAAAAAAGTGCAAACGCAGTGATGCAGGAAGCTTTTGAAAATCACATTTTTAGTCTAAAGCTTTTTAAAATTTCAATCGCGATACGTAATTAGTGTACGTCCCATAGGGCGTCACTGGCATTATGTGCAAATGACAGGTTATGTATTTTGTACGAAAATGACGAATGAGGAAGGAAGTTTCAAAAAGCGAAACTACGCGACGTCATATATGTAGACCCTGCATAGTATGCTCTAGGACTTCCCACATCTGCATCATGTGTCCCCCTCTAATTGGCCTGCGCAAAATGCGTCAAAATTAGACGGTCCTGAGGAATGACGCATATGGAAGAATTTTCTCGAGGCCGTGGACATCTCTGACTTCAGCGCAGTGAATCAGTAGACGAAATGACGTGGTTGTGATTTCAGTCGTTTTTAATACCTCGAGATACGTTACAACTGTGACTTATCATCTGACTGGCAATGGTATCCCAAAGTGACACCGTCTTTTATCGCACGGCTGAGCTTATCTTCCTCGCCTTTTTGCACGTTTCAAAAAGAATGAAGAAAATTAAAATCAAAAATCCGTCGTGGAAGAAATAAAGAATACGGAAGAGAGAAAAGCTCAGGACATAAAAGCCCAAATCCCCTTTAAAAGCTAGCCAACGGAGACGTCGTTATGTTCGAGAATTTTTGAGGTGAAACTAGCAACAAAAGTGAAAACAGTTTTATATTGCTCAAACCAGCGGCCGGCCCCACAAACCCTTTTTGGCCCGCGAGGTCCAAAAATTTCCTATCAAAAATGGTGTCCGTTTGGTATTTTTCCAATGCTTATGTGTAAATGAGGGCCCGCGGACTGAAAAGGTTGCCGACCGCTGGCTCAAACGTTTTCTGCATTTCGACATGCAAACGTTTGCAGCGTTCAGAAGCTGTAAGCAAAAGGTTTTCGACGCTAACTAACGTTCAAGGATAGAGGAGACTAAATTTTAACACAGCCAACTTACAAGAGAAGATACGATCTCCGCGCCGAATCCAAAATTTGAGCAAACGACGACCAGCGATACGGCAGTGATAACGCAATGCATGCTGACTAGGATCCGATCAAACAAAGCTATGTCTCTCAAGCGAGACAACTTGGTCGAAAAAGGTGAAAGAGGAGTAAACTACCGTTGTCGACGAGAGCACCAAGAACAAAGACTCATATTAGTAGAGGAGTATCAATCAAGGTCACTTTACACCGGCATCAGCAACGATTCTCGCGATTGCAATGATGACAGGAAACACTTGTGACAAATGTATCGCTACGTCAGGTCGCGCGTCACAAGCGAGCAAACACGTTCAAGCCTACTCGAGCGTAGAATAGTTGATTGATTGATTGTGTTTGTACTCACTAGGTACGTACAGTAATTTGTTTCGTGAGGAATGTTGTCGGAACATCTTTTTAAAACAAGAAAGATTTTTGTCAGCACTTTCCATCCCTTTTGTGCGACAAAGTGGAGCAGAAGTCGTAACGATGGCGACGACAAGTTTTACGCACTAGGATGTTTACTACCAAGGGTGCTGACACCACTACTACGATTACTCCACTACTACTACGTCGTACGCTTAGATTAACCGCAGGCATCGCGACGTCACGAACCCTGAAAGTGAAAGGAAGGATCTTCGGGTTCTAAGCGACGTTGCGAACTTTTTTAATACTATCATCACCGACTGCACACCTGCAAATGGAACTATGTGCCCTTCTAAACAGAGCCAAATCCAGCTGGTTTGAAAGCCGGCGAACTTTCGAATACGAAGTTTTAAGTTGAAAAATTCCAGCTCTAGAAAAGCTAAAATCTTGAAGCCTAAAATAGGGGGATTATTTTGGGAAAGTGGGGATTATTCGGTTCATGATATGGTCATCACCTGCTTGTTTGGTAAGACCTTAATAGGTCACAGCGAGCACTTTCGATTCGATTCTTTCTCTACTGCTTTGACAAGCCAGGTAGTGCCTATAGGTTTAGCTAACCTACAGATTGAGGTCGGGTTACTTTTTACGGTTCCAAAGCCAAGGTGCGGGCTCGAGTTCAGAATGGAATAGGGTCAGTTACGTAGCATGTAAATTCTGGATTTTAGGGTTCGGATGACGTCACGTCAAGTTGTTTTGGACCTTCGTTTCCTGCGCTACTTCTCTGGCGGACACAAGAAACGAAGCTACGTACATATTGCTTCCAGCTAGAGCTAGATGTAAATATATCAGACTACTTACAAGTACGCATACTACATCGAAGTCGGCACGAAGGTCGGGTCACCTGACCGTTCTCGCACGTCGAAGTGGCGTTCGCGAATCTCGACGCGCACTTTGTCGTGCTCTTCAAACGATCTTCCTAACGCAGCTGCCGCCTTCACGAAGTTGCGCATCGCCTCGGGCGTGCACCACAAAGAAACGGCGGGTGCGGTGGCCGGAACGAGAACCGTGCGCGGACGACGAGCTTCTCGAGCGCCTTGCAGTGCAAACCGAGCGAGGTGACGCTGAGCTGGCGTTGCTCGTCGACGACCAGCTCGCGCAGCGTCGACGCGTTTGATTGGACGACGGCTTCGAGCGAGACGTCGTCGATCTGATTCCTCTCTGCAACGGCGAGCTTCTCGAGGTGGCGCAGCCTTCGACGCAGATGCGTCGCGTGAGGTCTGGCCTGGGGAGGCCAAACGCCTTGAGCATCGGATTCTGCTTGCACAGCTCGATGACGGCGTCCTCTCTTGGCGGTGCCGGTGCGGAGAGGTCGAGCGACTCAAGGCTGCCAAACAGCAGGAAGTCGGCGAGGATAACCTCGAGGTTGTTGCCACCGTCGCGCTGGTTCAGTCGAAGCTTGAGATGCTGGCAGTGCTCGACGAGCGAAAGGACGATCGACTGGCCGGCGGCGCATGGCGGTTTCGCCGATTCAGGGAAAACTCGACGAGCTCGCGATCTGCCGCGAAGAGGCACAGGTCGGTCACGTCCGTGAAGTGCACGATGTCGACCGTCGACGAGGTGATGCCGAGAACCAGTTGAATCGGAAGGTCGATGCCGTGCGGATGGAGACGCGCAGCTCCTTGAGCTGCGAGAGCGGTTGAACGGCTGCTTCGAACGACCCTCCTTTTCTCTCTTGCTTCAAATCTTGTGTGCTCGTATTTTTGTCAAACGGCAAGATGCCTTTTCGGCTTTGTGGATTCGCTTGTGCTGTAATTATTTTCGTTTCTCTCCCATCAAGAATCGAACGAATTGTGTTTACCAAGCAATTATCTTTCGTCATTTTAGCGTTTACCTTCGCTTCTATCAAGAATGCGCCGTAATTGGCGGCCGAATGAATTCTCTCCTAAATTTTCGCCAAGAGTTCCCGCCAAAATTTTCGTATAAAAGGGATGGAAAATTTTCAGTTAGTCATCACTGTCTTTTTCGATTCTTCACCTCCCATGCCGTTGCGGGTGTTCGTCTCGTGCTATACTGTTCTGGTATCATTAGTTGACCATCGTTTAGTTTCGCTCATCAGCGTACTCGACGACAATATTGTGTGTACTGTAGCGTATATTTGTGCGTTCTCTGCATTTCGCATTCGTGAGTGTGTACTTCGGTGATAGTTTAGCAACTTTATCACCGGGTGCTACATTCATGACTGTTGAGTGTGTTTCTCGCCACATGTAAGAAAGAACGCGTTCTTTTTTAACTTGTCGTGCTTTTCTCGAGCTGGGTTGAACCGCTGATCGACGGACGCTGTTCGATTCTATCACAGTACAACCTGGCTCTAGAAGGGCGCCCGATCGACTTTTCCGTCGATCTCAGTAGCTGTTCACGATCCAAGGATATCGAATCGAAAGCCGTGCGACCACGCGAGTGTGTGCAATGCTGACAGTTGCTAATGGTCATTGCACATATTTTCCGTGGTCGCATTCGCTTGCGCAACTACAGCTCGTCCGACTGCTTTTGAAACTGGTCGCTTGGGTCTGATGATCGCCAAAGTTCAGCAGTGAAACGCTTTGGCAGTCATTAGGCCTAATTGTTCACGTTCACATAGCAGCGCTTGTTCATTACCTAATTGTTCACGTTTTTCTGGCGTTACTTGCGTTAACTCCAAGTCTGGCGTTACTGTGACAAGTTTTGCGTCAACAATATAGTGCGATTCCCGTCAAAACGATTTTTCTTTTTTTATTCAGCCAAAACCATTTTTAAACAATATAGTTTCATGGCGACCGTCAGCGGCGCAACACCGTGGCCTTGGTCTTTCCCATTTTTCGCACAACCGACGTAATGGCAAGTAGAACCCGTTTATAAAATCATCTTTGCCGTTCGCACAATGACGTTTTGCTTGAATCAGCGCTTTTCCGTAGACACGAATGCGCACTCGACGAGGATCGGATTCATCTTCGACGTTGAGCTGTAGATATAGACGACAACCGCGTATTGCCTGTCGGTCACTTTGTTCGTTATCAGAATGTCGACAAGTTGTTCAGCTGGCGTGGTCGTGGTTTCATTGCCAGCCGCTTCCGAGATGAGAAGCAAAGGAACAAAGAGAAGAAAAACAAAAGTGTAACTTATATCTCATTATTTAGCTTTGCTTGGTTTCTAAAAAGCACATAAAATCACTGGCAGCCGCAAAGTGAGCTAAGAAAATCGATGCATGATGCCACCGGTTTGCTTCTGCTGGCCCACGCTGGAAAAAAGTAATTGCACATGAACGTAACATTATTTTTGGCCGATGCTTGCTTTTCAGTTTCTTCCTTTTTACCAGCACCAAAAAATTGTCTTTTTTATTCTAATGAAGTTGGAAAAACATTTCTCTTTTTCACGTTTCTAAAACGAAATTTTTTCCTTTTTTGGCCAGACAGAAAAAAGGTCAAGTCTGAACACTTTAAATGACGTGTCAATTTTGAACATTGTTTTGCATAACTTACCTAAATAAGTACCTTTGTGCATTAATTTTGATCAATTCCCGTCTCTGTTCCATATTTGCTCCTTGCGACGTTTTGTTCAAAGTACCGCTTTTTTCGCATTTAAGCCAGTCGGTGAAGGTGGCGCTTTGACGCTGTGTTTAATGCAATGCTCATTTCTCTCTCGCTCTCGC
>JAQGBB010001571.1:0-13066 GCA_034691745.1 Prismatolaimus dolichurus
CACTGCTCTCGCGTTTACGGTTCGAGAGGAGTTTGTGACCAAAGTTTCCGTAACGCCTTACCAGACGAAACCCAATACGGTCCACATGGAATGTGAACCGTAAAAACCGCAATCGTCAAGGTCGTTTTAGTTTGTTTTAAAGATTTATAATCGCACCTTTCCATTAATTTTTACCACGCCGTTGGTACATCACTAGTAAATTTATTCCCCTTTTTGAAGCAGACAAAAAATTACTGTTGACTGAACACCAGGCTTGAGTCTTCCACGACTAACGTCGACGTTCTACAAAGCGACTGGTATGCACGAAACACGTTTTCAACCACCCGTCAGAAAGCGTAATCAATATCGCACATTTATACGACTTTCATTGACTACACGTTGCGAAACCTAACACGAGAACCATGCATGCTAACACAAAATCGGCCAAGCTTGGCGTCCTCTGACCGCTGGCTACCGCCTGAGGCGCCACCCCAAAAGGCTCTAGCTTCTTCTGCGGACTTGATGAAACACCAGTTTCACGCTCCGTTAGCAACGCTGTCGTCGAGTAGTCAAACGTGTGGCACAGCCGTTGACGGAGCAAATTGTAGTTGCAACGCGACTGTGCGCAGACGAAAAATCGAGCTCTCCGTCGAGAAATCGATCGGCGGCAAACTGAAATGTGTGGTTCATTCGAAGACACGTCGGCGTCCGCCCAGTGACCTCTTTGCTCGATCGGTGACAACCGCTGATCGTGTACTCGCGCTTCAACGATGTATCATACGGTGTAAGTGCACCGGCGATGTAAAGCTTTTCGTAGTTTCTACATTTGCATCGTTCAACGACGCAGCTTGTCGACGCGTTCTTGATGAAAATGTTAGCCGTCGGGTCGAGGCGTTCGCTGTTTGAACACATGAAGCAGCTGCTGGCCACACATAGATAGCAGAACGGAAGCCACCGAAGTGTGGGTTCCGTGACGAAACTCGATCGCCAAACGCCGACCAGCGCTTTTTGGATCTGCTTGTCATGAAATCGGTCAGAGCGGAAATCTACCTAGCATTAGAACTCTGTCCAGAAGATTACACCTCTGCCTGCCAGTAATCCAGTATTTCAGAAATCTGATCGACATATCGGACAACGTTTTGCGTGAAATTTCTCCATCATGCGTAAACAGAAACATTATACTAAAAGGCAGGCCAGCTAGTGGTGGGCCGGACGATGCACGTGTCGACGCGGCCCACATGGACACCGCCCACCTCACAGGGATTTCTGGCGTACGTGAAAGGTTTTGTTTTCCTCCTGTGTCCTGGTGCTTTTCTCGATTCTGCGAGTACACAGCTGAGGAAACATTCAGCATTTCTTCCACTGTGCGAGTTTGCTTGTGATACGAATTTTACTAGTACTGTAAATTTTGTCGCTAGTAATATCTTCGCAAACGACCGTGACTGACTCGATAAATACGAGGAGCTTCGGTCAGACTTCCATGATCGCACGATAGTTCTTCCGAACGTGACCCGGTTTCGCTTCGGTTCCCAGGCGTGCTCTCATTATGACCTTCATCCGATGCAGCCAAGGCAGGGAAGAGAAGGAAAACAACGATTTGGATCACCTCAAGCGCGCTCATTACGGACATACCTGCAAGCACAAATTCTCGCAAGGTTCAACTCCTTTCTTTTACAACCGAAACCGAAACTTAGGGGTCATGCATAATTTACGTAAACGGGTACAGGGGGAGGTGGGTCTGGCCAAACATGACATCGTGTGTAAAAGATAGCCTATCCTTAACTCATAAATTTGTTTACATGGAGACGGGCGGTCGAAAATTGAAATTTTTCGTTTATGTAAATTATGCAAGACCCCTTACCGAGATAGAATCCAATCGTCCCGCCAATGGACGAGACCAAGTCCTCAAGCGCAAAGTCCTGATCCTCCGTGATGGTGTTCATTAGTTTCGACTCTATGTAGAATCGAACGGCGACGAAGTTCCGCCGAATCTCGTCGAGACTCGTATGATTCGATGGGGTCTGCTTCGCGGAGAACGCCGACGGATAGACGGCGAACGAGGTACGGATTGTGTACTTCATTTCGGTGCACGCATCCTCGCAGTCTTTGCACACTTGATCGAGTCCTTCCATCAGAAAATCTTTCACCAGCTTTTGCGAACAATTAAGCTGAGTGAGACCCCAGCAGAGCGGCACGTATGACAAGTTCATCCGCGCCGCTTCGATGAGGTTCGCGTTCGGCGGGGCATACGGTGGAACGCACTTGCAGCCCTTGAGTACGTATTCGGAGAAGCACTGCATGGAGCAGGCCTCCTTGAAGTAGACGGTGGCGTTGGGAATCAGACGAAGGTGTTTGACGTCGACGCACCGACCGAGATTCGCCGTTCGCTTCACGATGTTCGTCAGGGCGATCACAACGCTCGTCTCGTAGCCGGGTGCGAGCAGTGTCGGACTTTCGAGAAAGAAGAGAGGCTGGATCTTCTGATCGTGAACGATCACTCGATATCCCGCAACCTGACTGGACGGCAGACAGTAGTCCTCCTGGTGGATGTTGATTAGTAGTTGCAAACCGGTTTTCGGTCCAGCGGCGGTCAATTTGAACCCTGGATATAGCTTGTTGACGCCATAAGCCGTATACCGAACGCCAAAAACGCCCGGCGGCAATAGATTGTACATGTTGATGATGCTCTGGTGCGGGTTAAACGTGAAGCACCAGCCCGTGTCGCAGACGTGGTTGAGGAAAAGCTCGCTGCAGTTCATCGGGGTGCCTTGCCATTCGCAGAGAACGACATCCGAGAGAGAATCCGGGCACACCGTGTGGGCTGCATGGGCCGTTCCGTACTTATACCAATACGCGTAGCCGAGGTTTAGCTCCCGTGTTAGAGAGTCGTTCCTCGATGCATTGTAGCACTCGGCGAAAGTGTAGTCGATCATCTCGGGCGAGACGTACGGTGCGATTCCCTCGATGAGCGGCTTGCTGCCAGAGACGACGGACCGTTTGAGGAGATTCACGTTCGCGAAGGTGATCGCTGGAAAGGGCAGCTCGCCTTGGACGTATCCCATCGATATTGTGGTCTTCACGTTGAAGTCGTAGTAGCGCGAGATTGAGGCTTCGAGAAAGTAGATTGTGAGTACGATAGAGGTTAGGACGACGAGCGTCCAGAGAAGTCTCAAAGGCTTGTTCCGGTGCTGCTTGCTGAACATGAAACGCAGACCATGCGTGCTTGTTTCGCTTGCGAACTGCTCGAATGCAAGATAGCGAATGCGGTTGTTGCGATTTTTTGCGGAATCTTGCAGAACGCGGCGAGATTTTGGGACCGTTTTTCGCGGCTTGTGGGAAAATGGCGATTGCAGCTTCGGCGAGAACATGCTGAGAATGGTGTTATTATTATAAGCCATTGGCGCTTGCGGCACACGGGAAGCAAACCAGAAATAAGGAGGCATACACTGTAGAATGAAAGTCAACGAAGAGCGCTTTGTCATGAGACTTGATCGCCAAACGAAGACAAGTGCTTAACGTTTTAATACTGCAAATGGGATGCACTTTCATGGAAAGCCACCAGGCATCACGCAGAAACGTTGATAAGTTGCCACAGGTAATCTATTTAATGGCCTCTAAAATGCTGGTCAGAATTTTCTGGTAAGAGGACACTAGAACCTCGCTCTATATTTGTCTTCACATACATGAGCGTTAAATCCCATGTCATATACGGCGTATAAATACTGAATAGCTACTGTGTGTGCATCGGATGAAAATCAATTTTTCTTGGCAATTCGTTAGACCCAGACGTTCCGCAGGGAATCGTGCGATAGCTTGTTAAAAAGAGAAGTCCAATTTAAGAGGCTAAAGCTAAACATGCGCCAACGGCTTTATTCAAACTCTAATAGCACCTGCTTAAATGTCCTAAATTGTAGAAATTCTCTGACACTTTGCCAGGGTTAAGGAACACCTATACGGTAGCGATCGGCGGCTACGGAACCGTATCGGTAACCGTAACCGCTTCTACTGGAGTTTTTGATCGTATCCCGTATCCGGTTTTTTTGCCGAAAAAACCGTACGGTTACACAGAAATATTTGTTTTTGTATGTGTAACAGGTCAAAAGACTCTACAACGACCGCAACGTAAGCGTACTTTAAAATTCGTTCTGCTGGGCCCGTCACTATCGCTAAAATTCGACAAGCTAATGTCAGACGCACATAGACAAGGTCGGCAACCAGCTGTTGGCAGATAAGTACGCTCATGCCGGCAATCGCAAATGTGGTGGCTTTTGGAAGACATTCCGCTCTGGCTAAGAAGCAGGCGTAATGTTGCTTCGCAACGCCTCTGTCTGTTGGACTGGTGAATGAATCTTTGGGTAAGATTCGCGGCTACGAGTAGTCTCGACTTCAAGACGACCAGCTGGGCACTGGAGATTTGCCGGATGCCATTCTAGTCGAGTTCAACGACGCGGAGACAGCGAGCAAGTATCCGAATAGATCGAAGGACGGACGCTACACGCGAATATAGCCGTTAGAGGTGAAATTCACAGGCAAGTGCAAGATTTAGGTTACGCGTCGGCAGTTTCCGCTTGCGCTAGCGTGGGCTTCGACGACGCACAAAATGCAAGGTGCAGCCGTGAACAAGGCTCGCACAAACCTTGGCTCGATGAACTTTGCGAAGGCTATCATCTGCGTTGCGCTCAATCTTGTGATAAGCCTTGAAGGACTGACTGCCGTTGATATTTCGAGAGAGTGCACCTTCAGTCGGCCCGCAAAAGGGAAATGCAAGGGAAGACGGGCGTACTTCCGAGACCCTCAAACGACGGCTGAAATGAAACACCTGCGAAGGCTACCAACGTGGTCACCGAACCACTAATGGGCAAACAGTAACGACTACGAAACTGCACAAATGTGTCTGGGGTTGTTGTTATACCGTATGTGGTGCATGGGTGTGTAACGTTTGCCACCACATTAGCTATACTTGATGTTTCTTGTTGTTAACGCGTATGCGTAACTGCAAGTAGTGCATTCATATTATGTCTTGAAGCTATGTTACTAATGAGTGTATAAGTATACTTTGCACTGTAAAGTTCAGTCTGTCTTAACTGACGCTGTCACTTCGTCTAAATGTAAGGTGCACCATCAGTCTCTCGTTAGCATGTATAGTGACAGTTTCTTGGCAGTCTTCGTGAGTGTATTGAATGTAGGTGCTAAATGCGTATATGAAGATAACTACACAGCCAGCATGCGCAAAGTTAGCGTCGGGCGTGTGTATTTCTACGTAAATATGTGTCTGTGTCTATAACGTACAACGATTGAATAAAATCTGAAAAATTAAGCCGCTCTGCCTTGCGAGTTTTTAAAACCTATTTGGCTAACGGGTTCAACCCCAGAAGTTGCATTTTCGGCTTTGCCGATTCACTTGTAGTGTAATTAGCGATACGAATCTTTTACGGGCGAGTTGCACATATATCATCTTTCCTCAGCGCGTATGACAAAGGCAAAGCAAAGAGCGTTTCCCCTCATACGCATATTAGAGCAATGTATATAGTGAAAAGTGGCCCGTTTAAAAAGTATTCTTTTCACTGACGTGATGTTTGAACGTCTCTGTGGACACCGGAACAATTGTCAGAAGTGCATTAGAGATGCTACCAGCTGTTTGTTAAGCGGCGATGCAGCCGCATTGTGAAAGTTGAATGAATGCGAATACAATTCCGAAATTTCATCAGTCGTCGCTGCCGTCTCACGCAGCGCTGGTCTCACGTGCATGTATACGGTATCATATGCGATTGATTTTGCCTCGTCTATGTCGACCGCCGCCGAGTTGGGGAAAACTCCCTTTTATTGCATCCTGTTAGGAGCGCGCAGCGCAAACAAAAGGAGGATGCTTATGGTCATTCTGAAAAAAATTCCCCAATCCCCCCGCGGACAAAAGGTAGCAGACGATGTGAGCATTACAATGACATTGGCAAGTTCGCAACTTGCCAAGGGTAGATGACAATTTGCCAATGGTCGGAAGCAACTTGCCAATGGTGCCAAAAAGGCATCGCGCCGTTTCAAAAATAAAAATAAAAGGTAGCGGATGGTGTGAGCAACCTGCCTACTTGTCAAGGGTAGGAGACAATTTGCCAGTGGTAGGGGGTTCCGGGGAGGGCGAAGGGGCGAAGCCCTCCGAAATTTTTTTCTCTTTCTACAAAAGAGCGAAGAGAAACGTAGTACATAAACAAATCCTGACTTCCTTTCCTCTCTTGCTTCAAAAGCTCATTTGCTTGTGTTTTTTGTCGAACAGCAGGATGCCTTTTCGGCTTTGCCGATGTACTCGCTGCAGTCAGTGCTGGTGGGTGTTCTAACCAGACTGCGGACATGCATTCAGCGCGACACGCATATCGAACGATCACCGTGTAATGTTTTGACTTAACAATATTTGCTTTTTTGTACTCGCATGAGGTAAACACCATTTTCGGCAGTAATAGATACTACGTACAACTGCGAAATTTGCACAAAGTTTGAGTGCCGCGATTCGGCAACTCACTCGGTTTCTCGCAAAGGTCGCACAAAAATTCGAAATTATTCTCTGGATCACTCTCGAGTTTCTTCAGCTCGTGAGCTGCAATGTTAGCCTGGACTACTAGATGCGGTGGCTAAAAATCTTTTGTTCATGTCGTCCGGATGTGGCCAACAAGGATTCGAAATCGAACCCAGGTGGTTGTATCTTTAGTGTAATTTGTGCGTTCCATTCGTTCGCGAACGTTGCGGTCACATTGCTGCTGCGGCTCACTGACAGCTGTTTTCGCGCCAAAATCTACGAAAATCGTTTTGTGGTCTTGTGATTTATGCCGTTTGCGTGCTAGGGAACAGCAGCCGCGCCTGAATCGAGTGTAATTGACTTTGGGCCGTTGCGACTGCTGCTGGTGTGGTGGGCACCCGAGCACCCGCGTATTATTCGTGTTGTTTCCGCCCAATTTGTTGCAATTTCGAAGGGCGGACACTGTTGGGAGTTTTATCAGTAGCACAAACGTGCCAACGTTTTCGGTCAGTTGCCCTGAACGACCTCAAATGCAAGACGACTGCGGTGCAAAGCGACGGCGCATACGGCGAGCATACATGCAGCCGAGCGGGCAATAAAGTATTTCTTGTGTTTTTACTTTTTTTTTTCGAACCCTTAATACCCTGAGAAGACACGAAGATGGCTAAAGTCGGTGGCTTTTGATCTTCTTCTCCCCGGGGCCCCATCGGCGACAAAGATATAAGCCAGTTTTTTCATTCCGGCTCTCGCACACTTATGTCCTCTTCTGCTGTAAAGTGTGATTAATCGGCTTATCTGCGGCGTGGATCTTCCACGTTGAAAGGAATCGCTTGCTGGTTTTGCAAGTTGTGAGGCAGCTAAACGTTACGTCACGTGACGTCAACGAGCTATGCCCGCGCGCGTGCTGCTGAGAGCCGTCGTTTTCGCTAACACAAACCTGGCTCATAACTCGTCGTTGCACACGGGAACCCACAGGCCATATCACTGCTGCGTATTGCATTGTCCCTTTGGGATACGGATAAATCATAAATCATCTGATATATCTGCGGGTACCTGCATGTCTGGCGCGGCATGCCAGAAGTTTATTACGAAATTCGCTTATTGCGTTCCGTCCCTTTCATCGACGACAAGAGAGGTTCAACGGAAATATAATGTGTGACGAGGGGTTTAAATTCGCGAAATTAGTTTTCTATGTCTTCGCTGAGCTCGCCGCGGATGTTGCAAGCGTCTTCTGTCTTATGGGTCACACACGCACCACGTCGACGACGAATGCATGAGTACTACGATAGATTTCTTGTTTCTGACGCATTATTACCGGAAACCTCAACATTCGCATGCGTATCTCGCTGAAGCTGGTCAAAAATCTATTTTCACGGATGAAAAACGAATTTGAGCGTGAAGCACTGATTAGTAATTACGAGTGCGAAGTGAGATCCCCGAATTCGGATTTGGTACGCACGGCGCAACACTAAGTGAACAAGGCTTCGTTTCTGCATATTATTCGCTTCAAGTGGGTCGGCTTGAAATGAATATCCATCCGTCCCGATATTCATAATGAAAGGATAACTAATTAGCAGTAATCACAAATATATAATGAATAGAAACTGTCAGCCATCCAATTTATAATGAAAGGAAGCTATCGATAATTAGCCAAAATTTCAGTCATAAAACTTTCAGAATGTATAATGGATAGAAAGTTCAGACTCGAAAATCTAATGTTGACGAATAAGGCATTGTTATTATATATTTCGAGATTCTTCGGTATCCACCAGTTCTGTGCTGACTGTGGAGACAACAGAAGCAAGTTGGCCTGCCCGCTGTGCGTCACTCGACTTGCTTGATTAACTCTTTTGGTCTGTCTGGCGAGGTATCGGCCACAATGATTACCCTTCATCTTCGTTTCGTCGGTGCACGGTTTTGTTCTATGCTGTTCTTGTCTCCAGCTCACCGCAGGACATCAGATTGTGCACAAACTGGGGCTAATATTGCCTGATGTTACATCGGCCATTTTGCGACGTGCTAACTGACCCGTGTGCAAATGTTTACGCCTTGCAAATATTGCAGACCCTCCGTCGCCACTGGATCGACGACAAAGAAACCCTGAGTTGGGATTAGCGACGTTTGGTAGTGTAAACAAACGTCGTCACTTCGCTTAGCTTACGTCCTCTGAAGAAAGCTTACGTTATTATAAACGTTTTGCCGCAGTAATTGTGCGAAAAATGAACGGCGAAAATGTGTACATCGACCTCGAGCTATCGGTGAAAGCGCGACTCGACGACGAAGAATGGCCGCTGAAGCAACTCTACGCCTACTTCGAGAAGATGATGAAGCGAAAGGTGCTCAAGGCAGCAACGGTGGTGATGGGCTCGTGCGACGAGATCATGATCACTTTCGGACCACCAGGTAGACGGTATCATGCTTTCGATCGCATGGGAAGACAGTTTTCGCACTTTATGCAGATCCTGGTCAGCCTCTGCTAGATCAGTCGGTCCTCGAAGGCAGCTTCAATGTCCGAGACGGCGACTGCTGGCGAGAAGTGGTCGTGAGACTCAAACGCGATGAAGATACTGGTCTCCCACTCGCTCCGCAAGTCGTCACTGAATACGTCGAGGATGAGCCTGCAGATGGCAAGCGATAAATCAATATTTTACCGAGTGGAAAATACGTTTACACTTTTTCCAGCTAATGAACCTTGTACGTCGTATTCCGCTTTCGCGCCGATCTTCATTACAGCTCCAAAGGAGGAGAAAGAGCCGCTCGCCGTTATCATTATCAAGGACGAAGATGATGAAGAGCAGCCCGGAGGTTTGCGTGTTCAATGAAACTTCATAAGCTTCTCTGAACTCGGTTGTTTTCTTGCAGGAGTTCTCTCTGTGCTTTCGCAAGCCGAGAGCAGCTTCTCGTACCAGCTGCCTAGCGATGACCTAGATGTCCCGAAGGAGCCGGACTACTCCGTCTACGATTTCGTTGACGATAGTGCTTTGGAACATACTGCTCAGATACCGGACGGTGCTCCTGCGTCAACGGCGACCAGTGGTGATAAAGCTGACCGATTAGCGACAGTTGTCGAAACGGTGGTGCATGGACAAAACGAGGTACGTTTCTCTGGGGTAATTTCCAAAGTCCGCCATAGGAAATAGCGATTTTCAGCTTCCGGCGTTGTTGCGATTGAAGAACTTCGTCATCGAGCTGCCAAACTTCTTTGCGACCCAAAAACGACCGCCTGGTCGGCCTCCAAAATGTAAGCAAAGTGAGAAGATGGAAAACTCGAAAAACTGACCGATGGCTACTTTTAGCCACAGGCAAAGCGAAAAAGCAGCCGAGGAAGCGCCGAGCGAAGGCGACGAAGTCGGCGGAAATTCTTCCGTCGACGTCGACCGCCAAACCGGGGATCGTCGAAGCGAGCCTTGATCAGGCCGCGTGGGACAACCTTGACGACTACGACGAGGGTGCGACGTGCCCGGTGTGCTCGGTGCCCTGGTATCGCTGCCCTCAGAGCATGATATGCTGCGACCGCTGCAACGTCTGGCACCACTACTCGTGCGTTGGGCTGACGGCGGCGCCGCCGAAGTCGGAGCGATGGTTTTGCGATCGGTGCAAAGAGACGGACGGAAAAATAAGCGACGGCGAACCGATCGAACATTGTCTATCGCAAATTCGTTAGATACTTTACACGCAGAGTTCGCACTCAGGTCAACGATACGGCAGGGCCCAGAATTTGCAGGGAAAGCTAGGTGTCAAAGCCGTTGCTTGCGGGTCTTTCACTACATCGGGCGATTATCATTTGCACCCGATGTGTCGTCTTTGAGTTTACGCTGTGTTTGATGACCGTTAGTGCCGATGTCGGTTAGCATGTGGCTTAGATCGGTTCTATTTAGCATAATTTCTGCATTTTACGTTACAATTTGCGGTGACCGGTACTATGAACTCCATTTCTGACAGTTGGCGTTTGGAATTTCGATTTCGTGAAATTACAACTGCTGTTGATTTTGATTAAAAATCTAATAATTGATTTATCGAATTTTTGAAATTTTTCTAAAAGAAATCCCAAAAGAGGAGGAGTTGGCGACCCGAAAACGTGATTGTGATTCCGAACGCCAACTAGTGCTTGTTGAGGCTGAAAAGTTCGATTTGACGAGTGAGCCTAAAACATGACGCCTACGCGCTCAGGAAGCTCTCGAAGGTGCAGAGAATATCGAGTGCGTTTGCTTCGTGACTTTCTGATGAAAGCTAAAGCACCTTTAATCAATTTTCATCTGCGTTCGTTTCAGCTCTCATTTCTACGAGATAAAACAAATGTTACGTGATAGCTACTCAAGCGTATCTTGCAATGGGTTTACTTGGACCCAGTCAGGTTTGTTTGCTAATATGGCTCTGTTTAGCCAGAGCAACATATTACGTAATAAAGCACCTTGATTTTTAGGCCCACTGACCCAAGTCAGTTGGCCCATTGCGATCGGGCCCGTCCGTCCGTGACCACCGTAGCTCCCGCTAGAAGCAGCTGTCCGGCCCAAAATTTTATTTAGGTATTTTGGGCCAAGTCTGAGAAGTGATTAGTATAGGAGCCCCGTGTGCCTACTACTCCAAGAGATATAGTGTCCACAAGGTCCACTGCCATGTAAAAATAGCTTATTTTCCGCATAACTCGAGAACACCTTGACCGATTTTGCTCAAATTTGGTGTGCATAATCCGGCACAGGTTAGATTTTAGAAGTGCAGCTAAAAAGCCTGCTAAAAAGAGTGGTCGATTCTACTACCCAATAAAGCTTTTACATCAAAATGTTTCTGATGCGTTTTCTCTGCAAATATTGCGTCAATCTGAAAAAGTTTTAGATGTATTCGACTCAGAAAAATCTGCTCTTTCGAAGGGGCTAAGATCTTGACGATTAGTGACACTTCGCGTTTTTGGATAAAAAGCTAAAGTACAACTCTTGGGGATTGAATTCAAACGCCAACTTCTTGGCGTTTTGTGAACATGCCATTGTAATCTACATATCGCCAGAACGGCCCATCAAGGCACGTCGAATGAGACCACTGCCAGCCCCAAATGCGCCACCCGCCACTCAGGAGATTTCATTTTATATGTTTTACAAGAGTTGCACTTTAACTTTTTATTCAAAAACTCGAAGTGTCACAAATCGTCAAGATCTTGGCACCTTCGAAAAAGCAGATTTTTCTGAGTCGAATGCATCTAAAATTTGTTCAAATTGACGCAATATTTGCAGAGAAAACACAGAAACATTTTGATGTAAAAGCTTTATTGGGTGGTAGAATCGACCACTCTTTTAAGCAGGCTTTTTAGCTACCCTGCTTTTTAGCTGCACTTCTAAAATCTAACCACAGTCTAGTAAAGTGTGTACTGTCGTCGATGGTTTTTGTCATAAGTGATTTCAGGCTCACTGGCACGAATTTGAGAAAATTGTTTTTCGCATAACTCGAGATTGGCTTGAGCGATTTCGCTGAAATTTGATGCACAACATCCTGGGACGTTGTGCTATCAAATGCACTGCTGCCGGTGTTATTGTCGTAAACAGTTTTAGGCTCACTGGCACAAGTTTGGAAAATTTGTTTTACTTATAACTCGAGATTGGCTTGACGGATTTTGCTGAAATTTGGTGTGAATCCTCTTGGCAGAATGCCGAATAAATTTCACTGTTCCGAATATTTTTGTGATAAGTGGTCTCAGGTCCACTGGCATGCTCAGTGTCTGTGAGCCTACGGATCGGCACACCGAACGTCTAAAATTTCTCAGGAACGCCAGGCGGCTACTTTGCAACATTTTTGGCGTTGAGCGATGCACAACACGCTGCTATTTAGAACTTTTTTCGAAAATAATGTGCGGTTCCAAATCAAGTTCCAGGTCGCACGAGAACAGTGTCACTGTTCCAAGTAGTTGTGGCCACATGCGTGTAATTCGGCTTAAAAGAAGGGACCACGTGTCGATTCTAGGATCGTACACGCCAATCGACGTGAGCACACCTTCGTCAAGGACGCCGCCAATTGCGTACAGGCAACCGCGAAGCACAACGAGCGCTGGCTGCCAGCGCGCTTTCTCCATGTTCGCAGCGCGCGTCCAACTGTTCGTAGCCTGATCATACACCTCAACCGTCTTGAGAATGCTTCCTGCGAGTGCGAAGTCGTCTGCTTGATCGCCACCCACTGCGTAAAGTTTGTCTTCGAGCGAAATGCACGCCGCATCGCTACGCGGAACACTCATTGAGCTAACTCTTGACCACTCGTTGGTCCGGGCGCTGTATCGTTCCACTCTAGTCAAGCGCCTTCGGCGTTTGTCGCGACCACCAACAGCATACAGATGGTCGCGGAGCACGCCCAGGCCAACGGCGTCTCGGCTCGACAGCATGCGGGAGCGTTTCGTCCAGCGGTTCCCCTGCGACTCAAACGCGTAAAGCTGACAGACCGCCGTTGCGTAGATGCGCTCGCGATAGGCGCAGAAGGTGGGCACGCCGCGAAACGCGCATTGACAGTCGGACGGGGTGGGTCGACTCGTATCACATCGCGGTGCGGCTGCAGCCGTGCTCCACTCGTCAGCGAGCGCGTCATAGACGTGCGTGTGCGTTGAAG
>JAQGBB010001572.1:0-13057 GCA_034691745.1 Prismatolaimus dolichurus
AGTGGCTCTACTCGCTCCGGTTGAGATAGTGATCGTCGCGTCTTCGATTCACTAGGCAATGAATCTGCAAGGATTCATATCGTTTTTCTTGGTTTTCGGCTGCTGCACAAGGTGAGCTTCATAGATAGACTTACAACGTGAGGAATGAAGAAAAAATAGAACTTTTAAGAAAACTTTTTGTATGTTCTGACGCACAAGAAAAGTAAAAGTTCTTTAATCCTCCGGTCGTTACATACTGTTCGTATGCACACCGATGCAGTTTTATAAAACTCATTACTATTACGAAATACAAAAGAACAAACATAATAAAAGGTACGTTACGTTATTACGTTGGTATAGCATACGTGTATTCGTTTGTATGAGCTAAGCAGCCTTCGAAGTGCTTATGAAGGTGTGGTTTTCTTTGATTAGATTAAATTTCGCGTTCTACGTGCCAGGTGTGGCGCCTGTAGAATTCCACAAAAGTGATCTTATTGAAGTTAAGGTATGCGGCTAACTTTACAGTTAAGTAGGTTCTTCGATGAAGCCTCTAGCAAAATGAAGTATATGCACTCTGTCGTATCACTCCTCTCCAGTGTGCGCTTTGACCCACGCAAACCGTGACCGTTAGATAATTAAGTGCACTACTGCCCAGCAAAACTTCTGCACAAGTTCGTGTGTCAATTTTGAAGATATAGAGTATTAGGTTCAGCAGGCCCGATACAACTTCGTACTTTGTTCTTTGATGCAGTTTTGTTTTAGGCAATAAAATTGACGAGTGTCCGCACGCAGCTCCCATATGAGTATTACACACTGCCGTTTTGTAAGCCCGAGGGTGAACTTCAGTACAAGACGGAGAACTTGGGTACGAACAGTATCTCTATTTGTATAAAATACGTCAAAGATTCCTTAACTATGCGACTGACTTGCAGGCGAAATCTTGAGAGGCGATCGGATTGTGAACACACCATACATGGTACAAAGAAGTTTAACGGATTAACGTATTATACATCGCCTTATGCAAACAGGTGAAAATGGCGGTCGACGATAACTGTCGTGTTGTTTGCGGCTCGAAAGACAAACCTATTGTCGTTTCGAAGGACGCTTCTCAGACACTTATCGCGAGAATTCAAGAAGAATATCACGTTCATCTGTAAGAAATGAAACGAGCACTCTCATTTATCACTTGTTAACCCGTTGGTCTAGTCTGGTCGATAACTTACCGTGTGCAACGAAGATCACTTTACCGAATACGAACGATGGTGGAAAGTCTGAAGTGATCTACGAGCATGGTTACAAGCTGGGTTACGTTAATAATGGAAAGGTAAGGACGAGATGGTTCGATTAGAAATAGTTTCAGACTTGCGAATTGATGGACACTTTAGGTTTATTTGAACAATCATTTGCGTTTACGGTTGCACTATCATCAACAAAGGTAAAAGAGGAATACTCTTCTTTCTCTACAACATGCAATAGAGCAGTGTTATAGTTGTGTATTGTATAGGGCTGCTATACGTTTAGTGTATGCGCAGTACATATGTGCAATGTATAAAGTACTTCGAACTTCGTTTTCTTGCGCATTTTGTGCTTGCTGTTTTTGTTCACGTGCACAACCATTGAGTTTTTCATGAACAGTACAGGAGCGCAATTTATTTGGTTTTCGGGCTATAGCCCCCAGAGCTCCGAGAAAAAAGAAACTTGAAGAGACCAAAATTTAACTACAATGGGCTGTAAAAGATGGAAATATATTTAAAATTTTGCACCGAGTGATGGTTGAAAAATTCTTGCCTTTTTTTCGAAATTGTGCGAAATTGTAGAACTTGACGCAGGGAGACCAAATCTGCCATCCGTTTTTCGTTCTTCTGCTTCTACACAGAGTTATAAGCCTAAAATTAGCCCCCAGATAGCCAGCTATTCCACTGGATTACACAGTGCATATATACGTACTGTACATACTTTTGACGTATTTATAAAGTTTATGTTTACAGGTTGGCTTGTGGATATATATTACTAAGTGTGTCTATTGAATGCTCTATTTTGTAGTGCGACCGAGTATCGTGTTGTCGGCTTTGAAGTTGAACCACGAAGGTACAGTATATGCATGTCTACAAATGTAAACGTTCAATATGTGCGTATTATATTCGGGAGTACTAAAAGGTAAAGGTAAAGTTCGCGCTGTGCCGAAGCACCGATGTTAAGCACTTTGACGTAGGGAGCCAATTCCCTGTAGAATAGGCCGAGGTCTTACCACCGGAGGGTGGTCCTGGGCATGGGGCAAACGCACCGCAGGTGAGGACTTCGTCTTTACCCCCTTCCTCGCCAATATCGACCGAAGCCTGGCGTACCCATTTTTGGTCCGACGGTGGGTACCTGTTGGTGAATCGGGTTTGAACCACACCCTTGAGCTGACCGAGCTTGAACGAACTACCTGAATCATATATTTATACTGTACAGTACGTACTGTACATTATGTGTTGTGTGTAGAATGCGTGTTTGTCTGCGTTTAAGTGCGCTGCCTTTTGTTTTGGGCATGCGTATAATGTTGATGCTACATATGTTACGTTTTTAGTGTAAATTGGGAAAAATTGACTATCAAGGATGAGGACAAAACTTGTTCACCTGAAAAAGGCGAATTCGATACACTACCACCGTTGGTATTACAAGCAGGTATTTTCGATTGATTCGAAGTATGACTGGGTAGAGAGGACGCAGTTTTAAGGTGGGTGGGACTCGAGGAGGTCGTTACTGCTGGGGTGCAGTGTATGTTCTGACGAAGTAAGGCAGTTATTGTGAGGTTATGTTTAGGTGGGGAGAATAAAATTCTCTGGACGTACAGTATCGAGTGGCAGCCTAGTCATGTCAAATGGGCGAGCAGATGGGACAGTTATTTGACGATGAAGGATGTGCAGTATGTATTCGGTTTAGTGGCTGTTCTTAGACATTGTTCTCTTCTCTGATGTACAGTATATATGGGTTTCTGTGTTGGCAAATGAAAGACGATTGGTCGCCTTTTTGCTTCTAATAGAATCCATTGGTTCTCAATCGTTAATTCGATCGTCGTCGTCCTTTGCTTGACTGGTACATTAATTCATCTAATTTGCACTGATCTACTTCATGGCATTGGATGTAGGCTTTATTACTCTTATTCTTCTACGAACTGTTCGACGAGATATTGCTAATTATAACAAGAGCGAGCAGGAATATGTGAGTTTTTCTGAGCTGCAAGTTCATCCGATGTGGGTGTTTACACGGGGATGTGCTCAGGATGAAACACTTGAAGAGAGTGGATGGAAACTCGTTCATGGAGATGTTTTCCGCCCACCACAGTACACTAAGTTGCTCACGTCTGTCGTCGGATCGGGATTGCAGATCTTCGGAGTTGCGCTTGTCACTATTTGTATGTTTGAGGGCATTGGAATGTTATCGAACCTTGTTGGAGATGGAATAGATTAGCGTTCATGTACTCGCGCGAGGGGTTAAAGATGTAAAGTGGGAGCGTTTGTATGGCTTTTTGTCTTGTCACAGGCTATTTTGTTTTGTTTGGCTCTAGTTTTTGCTATGCTTGGCATGCTCTCGCCGTCTTCACGTGGTTCGCTTATGTCTGTTGGCCTCTTTCTCTACTGTTTCATGGGGTAGGTATGCGAGTCACGTTGAAGTACTGCTGTTTTGTAAGGGTACAAAAGTTTAAGAGTTAGTTCTGATGCGGGCTTGACTTTTGAGACTAAAAGTCTGAACAGTCTGTTTGTTTGTCTGATATTCATCGTGTCTGTCGTTCTGCTACTACCTGTCTCTCCAGCAGTATGATCTATATGTTGCCTTTGCATAGTGTGATTGCTGGCTATTACGCCGGACGTCTTTACAAGACGATGCGCGGGCTACAATGGAAGCGAGCGGCATTTCAGGTTAGTTCTTTTTCTAGTTCTCTTTGTATTCGTGTATTGCATAATCTGCTAGTCTGTATGAATTATGTGTGTGTTTTTATATGAGTACTTTTTATGTCATTGTGACTAATTGCCAATTCTAGACGTCGTTCCTCTATCCGGCGATTGTATTCGCGGTTGGATTCTTTCTCAACTTTTTCCTCTGGGGAAAGCATTCGTCGGGAGCCGTATGTTTTATTTTATATCAGGCTGGATACTATGTTCTATATGTACTATATGGCCTATTTCCTGTGTTTGGAAAAAGTGTTCTATATAGGACGTTAATGTGCTATATTTTGCCAAAGGTTACGAATCTTTGTCAAAATTTTTCAAAAAATACTAAATTTTTTTAGCCGCTTGCGGCATGTTTTTAGTGATATTTTTGTCGAAAATCGAGAATTTTTCGCCTCGCGTTTTCTTTAAAAATTTTCTAAATTTCCCGAAGAAATAGTCCGTGATTATAGAAGCTCAAATCTACCATTCGTTTTGCTCTTCTATGTTTTACCGCACAGGTATACGAGCTCAATTCTGTTCTATATTTGCCCATTTTTGTCTTATATTGGTACCATAACTTGCTATATTTTGAAAATGAAAACGTAGTACTCACCACGAATATTTTTATTTCTATACGTATATTATATATGTGTACGGCAGTTCAACTTTTGTACTCTTTATACCAGGTCCCGTTTGCCACCATGGTCGCCCTCGTTTGTATGTGGTTCGGAATATCCCTCCCGCTCGTGTTCGTCGGATTCTATTTCGGTTATCGAAAGCAGGTAGAGTACTCACTTGACCGTCTCAACGTTTATCACGTCGACCTATTCGATCTTCGTTTCTAGCCGTACGAACATCCGGTCCGCACGAATCAGATTCCAAGACAAGTACCCGAACAACCGTGGTATTTGCATCCGCTCATTTGGTTAGTGCAAATGGGTTGAATGAGTGAGACAAATGAGCAGTTTATCTTTTTAACCTTTTCAAGCACGTTGCTCGCTGGAATTTTACCCTTTGGAGCGATGTTCATCGAGTTATTCTTTATCTTTACGGTATGTCGATCGTTGGTGTACTCTGTGTATGTAGTATGGGTAAGGAATTATCGATTTTTTTATTTCAGGCCATCTGGGAGAATCAGTTCTACTATCTGTTTGGGTTTCTTTTTCTCGTCTTCGTCATTCTTGCGATATCTTGCGCTCAAATATCCATTGTTGTTACATACTTTCAACTTTGTGCTGAGGTAGGGTACTTTTTCCTAGTTGCGCCACCAATGTAGAAAGGGGTGGAGTTTGAATTAGTTGACTTGCATTGGTTTTCGATTTGTAGAATTATCATTGGTGGTGGCGATCATTCGTCGTTTCTGGCGGTTCGGCTTTCTACGTTTTAGCTTATTCCCTCTATTATTACACGAAGGTATGCCTATAACTAACGGTAATACAGAAGCCGTACCTTTGCTCAGGAAACTACCCACCTTTTCTACTCGTTGGTTCATTTCGTTTCAGCTCGAAATCGTCGGATTCGTTCCGACTCTGCTTTATTTCGGATACAGTCTTCTCATGTGCCTCGCTTTCTGGCTTCTCACAGGCACTATTGGATTCTATGCGTCTTATTGTTTTGTTTGTCGAATTTATGGCGCTGTTAAAATCGATTAGTAACTTTTGTTGGCTTATTGTCCTCGCTCTACCTTGTCGTTTCGTTCGGCCGGGCGACCTCACTGTGATCTTTAGAACTGTTGGACACCGATACGATGGGCAGTTCGGCTTCTGACTGTGATCGAGGTGGTGTTCCTCTTGTGGTTGGTTATCTCCTACCCTCTATATCTTACTGTATTATGTGTGTAAACGGGGTTTCAATACGTTCTCGTGATATCTTTAATCGATGGTTTTGTTTCATTATATCCATGTCCACGTGGTGAGCTTGTTCGGGCTCATTTGTACGCCAATGACGGAAAAAATTCTGTTTAGTCGCATTGAAGGCAGTTTTTCGTGTTTTGAGGTTTGGGGGCTTGGAAAGGCTAAGCGCATGTGTGAGTGTTTTTGCGCTTTTTGTTCTAGTTTTTGTTTATACCTGAACAGCGCATGTGAACGTTTATTATCGCATTACGTTTTTGGTTAAGCCGTGTACAGCAAAGATATGTACTGTTGGTATTGTCGTGTCGACTGTACGTATGTACACGTCTCGATCGATTGGGCGCATTTCGATGGTTGTCGGTAGTAATTTGTCGCGTTGTGATTCGATGTAGCTGTTTGTTACCTGTCGCTCAATCGATTGGTCTGCTTGCTCTTTTGTCGCAACGAAGCATCTTGAGCAAGTGGACGGATAGCAGGATGTAGGTGAGATTGGCTTCTCGTTCAGTGGGTGATGGCTTGCGCATAAGGGTCGCCCAATGGGTTGAAAATGGAAAAATATTCTAGTTTTTTCGAACGAAAAAGCTATTGAAATGAGGTTTATAATGAGAACTTATAAATGAACATAAATCGCCGATATTTGATGACGAGGAGCTCATCTGCTTTCCTTTCCGCGCATCCACACGCGTCATAGGCTACTAAATATTTTTGACCCCCTAACCGAGAATCGTGTGGGCACCCCTGTATGGCATTGGTGACTGGCCGACACACTGGGTGTGCGGGCTTGCCGTCCGCAGCAGCCGCAGGTATTACGTACGCAACTTCGTTCCGTCGAGGCCGCGAGCCGCATAATTTTACGCGCCGTGCTTCGTAGTGTCAGTGTGGTCATCTGCTGACTTGTGTATTGATAACTTTCTGCTGCCCTCGTGTGTGCCCACTTTATTGGCTAAGTTATTATCGGCGATGTTTATGTCCTGTACGCTACGTACGTGTTCGTTTTGTGGCTTCTTTTTGTTTCTCTCTTGTTGATAATCTGCATCTCTGATTGCATGTGTTTGGCGTTTTAACGTGGTGAAAAAGGTTTCGTCGAATGTTCTGCCGCGTACTGTACATACATGTATGGTGTCTTACATCTGATGCAATTAGAACGAGCGAATTATTTTGGGAGCGAACTTTTGAGTATAGCAAGCTTTGGAAAATGCCGTCGAAGATTGACCGCATTTCGAAAGGGCTTGCAGCATAGTACTTTGGAAAACGAGAGGAGCATTGTGGGCGCAGCGGCACAGCGTAAAGTTATGGCCGGCGGGAACAAACATGATGCTATATAACTACTTACAATAATAAGCTAAATTAGAGGAGAAATTCTTAGAGCTAATCGAACGAAGCAAGACACACAGCTATATGTCGACGTTTCGCTTTACCCTGTAAAGCTTCTTCAGGACCTAAACAGGGGGAACAATACGATACGATAGGAGGAGGACAAAATAAAATAAGGAGTGGGCGGAAGGGGAGGGGCTGGGACAGAAGAGAGAGGAGAACAGCACACGCAACAAGTTTAACGTTTGACGTAAGTAGAAAAGAATTAAGTTACTCGCGAATACGAGGGAGGACGAGAGTCCAGCTCTTCGCAAGGGAAGCGCCATCGTCGAAATTCACGCCGTTGCTTGTGACTGCGATATGCGCTGCTTCTTTCTTGAGCAGCTCAAAGGCGTTCGAGTCCGAGTCGACGACCGTGACGCCCTCGAATAATAAGCTAGATTACATGGCAGGACTGTATATGCCATCAGGGCCGCTTGACATGTACTTGTTTGTTTGTTTTTTATTATCCGTTACCTAGCTCATCTAGAGGTTGCTCATTCTTTGACAGTCATCAACTCTTGCAAACCATCTCACTCTAACATGAGTTGCACAACGCTAAGTTTTAGGCCCATATTGACACAAGTGTGCCTTTTTGCATCCTGCCAGGAGCGCGCAGTGCGAACAAACGAGGATGCTCACTGGTTATTCTGAAAAAATCCCCCCGCAACCCCCCGCGGACAGAAGTTAGCGGATCGTGTAAGCAGTGCAGTGGTAGCATCGGCAAGTTCGCAACTTGCCAGTGATAGGGGGGTTCGGGGGAAGGGAGAAGCCCCCGAAAAATAAATTTGTTTTTTCTCTACCCCAACAATATGCCTGCACTATCATGCCTGCTTGAACTGGGGACACGAGGAAACTTTCGCCCTATACTCACTCCAGATGATGAACACCCACGGAGGGCGAGTAGGCGGGTGACTGGCCCGCCAGTGGGTTTGTGCGTCCACGCCCCTTGGCGTCTACACGCAATTGATCACGAGAAGAAAATTACAGCTTTCGCCATCAGTTCACGTCGGTCATAAGGATCGATCAAACCGTACTGATCGTTAGACAATCTCGCGAGCTGTAATAATATGTTTAGTGCACAGTTGGCGCCAAACTAGTAATTTTTCGTTTGAAAAATCATTCGAAATTGCGAGTAACCGGCGCGCACGTCGGGGTAAAAAACGCCATTTTGACCCAACGACACGACGGCGCTTTTTCAGGCCGATAAGACACGAATGAGAACGCGCGATCGGCGGAAGAGTGATCAAGCCGTCACTCAAGGCAGCATTTGAATTCTCCCTTTGCCAAGTTGCGCCTTCCCCCATCTCTGGATTACGGTAGCGGGAACTAAACTACTTGAAGCAGTTTAAATTCTCGAAAATAGATAATCTATCGCAGCACTCACACCACTACATCGTCCGTACTTTTGAACGTACGCCTGCTAGGGTCTATTGTGGTGCCTTTAGTCTCAAATGAAGTTGTTCTGTCTATCGTGAACCGTGCTGTCACAGACGCTTGCCTTCTACCTAAGCTTTTGGCCCTTTTGCGATCTCGCTGTCGCTCCGATTGGATTGCATCCACGTTTCTTTCGATGATCGGACGGATGTGGCCTGGCCGGCGTGTTGACAGCCGACAGAGCGAGCGAGAGCCACAAGTCGTGAAAGGAGCCGACTAAATTAGCCTCTTATCTTCGTGAGCGAAAGCTGCAAAGTCGTTAGCGCAGCCTTGAATTTTCTCGAGTTTCAGGCCGATTGCTCGCATTGTGCGCGTTGATTGGCTCTATTATCGTCTTTGCCGTTCCGGGGACTTGTCGTTAACGAGCGCTAATTATCCTCAATTATCGTTTGTTCTTCGCCTCCTTCTTTGCCGCGCATTAGCATGTGCCAAACGCGCCCGCCTGTTGCCAGCCCGCCCGTCGGGGTGGTGCTGCCTGTCGGTAGATACCTAATAAATAGCGCGATGGCATACTGTAGAATGGATAAAACGCGGTCACCTCTTTCGTCACCGTGGGTGTTCGGGTCGGGAAGGGTCGGGAACGGCTGCTGCCTCTGCAGCTCGACACAGGACAAAGATCTCCGCCCGCCTTCCCGCCTACTTGCACATTCCGACCGATTGGAGGGTGCCGCGTGGTTGCGCCAGCTGAAGCGACAGCAGTGTCAATCGGGCTGCTGTCACTCAGGATTCCCGTCTCAGCAAGCACGAGCACCGACCGTACTCATTTCGCGGTCCAACCAACCAAGGGAAGGGAAGCTACGATGGAACGATTTCCTGTCGTGTAAAAATCAAGTCATACGCGAAATTTCACGAATTATTATGTTTGCGGCTCGCAGCAGAGATAATGACAGCAAAAGCCAATACGCCGTGTTTCTTAGCAATGACAGCAAATTACAGGGTGCGCAGACGGACGGCACCGGAGAGCAGAGGGAGGCCGATAAAGCTGCCATCGCTTCGGTTCATCACGAATCAGTGAAACTGAACTCTGACGGCCGAGACTCGTTATCGTTCGGTCGGTCGGCCAGGACAAGTGTGAAACCTTTTGTTGACGCGGCTCCTCGCTCGTTTGCGATAGGTGATATGTGGGTCAGCCCCACAACGGCAGGCGCTTCATTGAAATCTAATCGACTAATTTTCGTCACTCATGCACAAAACGGTGTACGACCTGTCTCTACCTTCCGACCCGGACCGACCGAGCCGGGCTCGAGTCAAGTGTCGTTGAATTTTTTGCTGCAAATCATGAGCGCTTGACCGCTTCCTTGTGTCACTGTGCATCTTGGTTTGCCGCTCAATTGAGAACTCCCGCCGCCTCCTATCGTTGACAAAGTCCTTTTCGTCGGTCAGAAAACATTTGCGGAATCAGTGTCATGTGCTTATCAAGACACACCCACTCAGAAGTTCATTTGGTCACTTACAAACGAAATGACAGCGCACGCGTACGTCTTCGCTCGCAGTGACTATTTCTAGACACCGTTCACTTCCCCGCGGGCAGTTTCTAGTCAAAATATATTTTTCCACATAATGTCCCGGACGTAGTTGTCTCGTTATGGGACGCTGGGGCGGGACGTATCGATTTCAGCAGTTTTGCACAGGTGATCTTAATCGACCAAGGGCAGCAACTTTGATTAATCAAATTTTATCAAATCAAATCAAATTAATCAGATTTGCAGCGCAAATTTCGGCTACTAAAAGTGTTTTCCAAATTTTAGCCGGTCGTTTAGGAGCGCCGGGCACCGTGGGGCTACAAGCGCGAAAGTATGTATTGGCGTCGTTGACTCCGAGAAAAGTTTTGACTGCCGGAATAGAAAGTTTCAAACTTTCAATCAATCCGTGATACCGGATTGTCCCTTTTCGGTTGTTTGCTATCGAGAGATACAAATAACAGAACCTTGATTTTGAACAACTTGCATGCAGTGCACACACTGATCGCTATGGGAAAGGGTTGCGATACGAAAAAATTTGCACCAAAAGCTCTCGATAACAAAGGGACTTCAAAATGGCGATTTTGAGAATCCGATATTACTGATTGCCCCGTTCTTCACAGATTTGACTCCATCGCTAGCTGGAAAGTGTCAAAACACGCTCTTTTACCGTAAATCCTCGATCATCTCCCCACGGGGGGAGATAATCGAATCAAGCCGTCGGAGGGTGTGGGAATAACCGAGGATTTACGGTAATCACTGATTGAGAATAAACAAACTACTGATTGAGATTATCGCATCATCGTTGTTCACGTAATACCGTATTTGTCTACCCAATGTGATGAATACTACACGGCGCTATGCGTACTGCGTAAATAGGTCCTGGAACGTACACGTACGCGTCATGTGCGTACGTACTACGTACCTACGTGTACACACGTCGTATACGTGTGTGCACATGCTGGGAAGTTCTAAGCGAGACAGCGAACGGTCTTCTGGTTGACAAAAGATAATGAGTATCCAACAGGTCTCTCTATCACCTCGAGTGCCATGCTGTTTGAAATTTTTCAAAACTTGGGCGACGAACTGTCAGACAGAATAATTTTTCGTTCGTGTGATGTGAAAAAGTTCACCGCCGCGACCATAAATCATTTCGTACTTGCAGCAGCTGTGCTCAGCCTACGGTAGTAGGTAGGTAGGCAACATCTAGACGGTGAAGCCACCAAACTTTCGCCTGAAAACTCCACTGTACTGCCCTGCCAGCCATTAGCGATGTCGAAAACAGCAGCATGGGTTTTAGTACTTTCTTTGACTTTCGTAGCTGCAAGCAGCACCGGTAGCGTGGGTACATACATTCCCAGCACGCTAACTAACGATGGCAATTGTTGCGGCAGGCTAGTGCCATTTGCCAAATAAAGCGCCCGCAAAAGTCGGCAGAAAATCTATGGAGGTTATCGATAGCAATGGGAGAGTATGAGCTTTCAACGATGGAACATTACGT
Organism: Prismatolaimus dolichurus; assembly: GCA_034691745.1. NCBI lineage: Eukaryota > Metazoa > Nematoda > Enoplea > Triplonchida > Prismatolaimidae > Prismatolaimus > Prismatolaimus dolichurus. The sequence goes on from JAQGBB010001572.1 coordinate 11,495, forward strand.
AACGCCTAGCCACGCGCCTTCCGTTTCCATGTAGAACCACGTATGCAGTCTAAACAAGGTCACTCCTGTCCATTTTTGACGGACCCTTTAGTTACGCACATGTACCTAAACGGCTGGAAGAAGCACAGACAATGAAGCCGCCGCAATCACGTCGAGAAGTTCGGATAGCTTAGTGAGTACACGATGGTTCGGTAAAGAGCGTCGACTCTGCCTAGCAGCTGACTCAAAGAAGTGCAAAGCAAGTCAGTCTTGCGTTGTCGAATTTTCCTTTCGGTTTTTCCGATCAATCAATGACAAAAGCTCAGCGGGATTGGCTTGCCCGATGACACCGTTAACCGACCAATCCAGGCAATTATAACTGCGTTAGCGTTCGCCGCTCTGGAACTTGATGAAAGTTATCGCGACATGAGTTCGTTGTCTTGCTGTTGCGTGTGAAAAGAACTTGACCAGACACAGCGACCGCTTTTCATTCAAGTTGAGACAGGAGGGCGGGAGGGAACGAGGCAGGCGAATACCTAACCCATCATTGGTGGCCACATCGTCGTTGCACCCCACCCACTGCGTGAAAATTCTCCGCCAGACAGATCCACTCAATTTGCCGCTGGTCACGAGCTTGTTCTTTGCTGCCTGTCAAGATGACGAATGACAAGGATGTCTATCTATCTTCCCGCAACGTTCACATTTTATCCCTTAACAGTTTGTGCGTACGTTGCGTACGTACGTACGTTACATGCAAATACGTATGTACGTTCCTGTACAATTGTGATTCGTGCTTTTTGTGGTACCAACCCTTCGAATAGCGTCCACAAATGAATCTACTACCGTATAGCACCGCGTACGTTTAAAATACATGGATCTGCGTACTTGCTTTGAGCAAGCCTCCAGCGTCGCGTGCACGATATCATATGTTATGCTGTATTTACCTAAGTAGGATGACTTAATTAAAGGTAATTGTTAGCCGTTTGCAACATTTGGCTAATTTTCGCGATTCTCGTCACTTCTTTGTAGATTCTCGGCAAACGTACCTCATCTATCGACATGTCTCTTCTCATATGCGTGTCGTGTACTTGCCGCCTTCCGCATCAATCCTGGTGGTCATAAAATTTTAACTTTCTAAATCGTTGTCAACTTCATTTATGTCGACTTCTCACGCGAATCAATGAGCTCTTCCGCGCTTGGAGTACTAGTAAGTGAACGTGTTTTTTTTTAAACTTAAAAATGTTCACTTTACATCAACCACTGCCACTTGCCGACTTTCAGGAAAACTCAACCACTGTGCAAAGTCCGCTCGCAATGCTCGCTGCCCAGTGTAATCGCCTGTCGGCGAAATCGCCACCGCCACTTCCCGACCAGTCGACGCTGATTTCGACAAACGGCGCAGCAAGTGCCGCGGGAAAACTTGCAGCCGTGACTAGTGCAAGCTTTCATCCGTGGAAGAAGTCGCCGACGGACTTCGCCGCGACGACAACCTCATCAGCTGCCACTAGCAGCGTCACCAATGATCTCGGTCTCTACCAGCCCTCTTCTATCTACAACACGTACGAGAGCATCTGGCAGCATCCG
>JAQGBB010001573.1:0-13055 GCA_034691745.1 Prismatolaimus dolichurus
GATTCTCTTAACGCACAACTGCACTCCGGTGGAATATGCTCGCTTAGCTGCGGCAAACACGTCGTCGGTCACGTTCCCAGTTTGTAGTCACCGCATCGGTCTTGATGAGACGTTCAGACGAGTAGCGCAGCCCAACGCGACAAACACGCCGCCGATCGAAGCTCTTTTCTGGGAGATTTGCGCGAATAATTGCAAACGATCGTGTGATGTTCAACTTTACGACCTCCAGTGCCGAGCGCCTTCAGAATACTCGTACAACTGCCACACAATGAGCGAATGCAAGCAAACGAGCCAACATCGCAAAGAGATTTTCGTTTCTCTTCGCAGTCGAACTTTTCTTCGCGTTGAAGAGCAAAGTGCAGCACTTGCCGAGGACGCGTTCATCGCCATTGGCGGCGCAATTGGTAAGTTATTTTCGAGACAACATGTGCTAGACTAGCCCGGTCGAGCACAGCCGTTACGCGGAAGGGACTGTTTTCGAAATTTACAAAACGCTAGCTCTACATATTCTGTTTTGTTTTCAGTAGCAGGCCTGAGAAGAAATCTCAGTGGCAAGACAATTTACCGGGCCATTCATTTATGACGTCACGGTTTAAGGGAAGGGGGTTGACTCAATATGACGTTATGTGCAAAAGATAGGCTATGTTTATATGTTATAAGGTAGGACGAAGGGGGTCCAAAAAACGCACTTTTACGTGACGTCATAAATGGATTGCCCCTACAAATGAATTTGAACATCTATACGTAAAATCGATTTTTGTATTGAAAACTAATTTTTTTCTCGATAATGTGCGTGTTACGAAAATATTTTTGACAAGTTAAAATGTACGTGTATCTGCAGGGTCCGTTTTTCGGCTTTACCGACCCATGCTAGTCGCAAACTAAATTGAGCTCCATGTGCATAGCTTATGCTGCAGCAACGTTAAGGTTTGCATGCGCATAGTCATAAGTTTCGTTTCGGTTTCCGTTTGACTTTAGTTTGTACGCTTAACTAGGCTTTTGAAGGGGAAAATGCGCTGTACTATTCTGGCGGGATGTACTACATTGTATGACGCTTTGTGTGTCATTTAGCATTGTGGTTCGGCGCGAGCGTTATTGCATTGCTTGACGTTCCTATCTGGATTATCTTTGCGCTTATTCGCAAGCGTAAGGCGGCGGGAGCTGCGTCCGACAGCGTTGGCAGCGACAACTGCGCAAGGTAAACAGCTTGCTGGATTGAAACAAATTTAATCCATCTTCTATCAACAGCACTTAGATTCAAGGCTAACGAAATATCTGTAAAACGAAAGACAATTGGACTGTGTATTTTAAAAGTTGCCACCGCAGAAACAGTGTATCATTCATTTTGTTTTCCAAAGCTCAGAGTTTTACTACACAAAATTGTGCAGTGACTCTCCTTCAAAGCCGACCCACTTGCGTGTCTGAGATTTTCCTCTAGACCGCATAAGACTGTTGAAGAATCGCATCCTCAGCGCTTGTCTTCGGCGGAAAGGACTCAAGCGCCCTGCAGCTCGACGCAGCTAAGTGCGCAAATAACTACCATTGTTGAAATTCACTAGTGTCAGGATGTGAACGACGATAGCAGCAACACAAACATGCAGAAAGCTGCGCAAAGTTGTGGCGAAGACAATGGCGAAACCCCTGAGCCTGCGACAATTGAAGAAAGGTAATGAGCTGCGCGGTGTGACTGCGATTCTAACCGTTTCAACCTAAAACTTGTTTTTTGCTAGGCGTGTAAATGCTTCTTTGTACGCCGTCTCTAAGCGGTTTGATCTGTTGTTGCGGGACGGCGGCGAGAAGCACGTCCAACAAGCAGGCCGACGGAGTGCAGCTTCGCTCAGTGTCGGTGATGTTCACAACAAAATGGTTGCGATTGACGACGTTTTTGAAGAGATTGCGATGAGCACAATAAATAGGGATAGCGCAACGCATGAAAAACTTGTGCTTGGGCTAAGCGAGTTGCCACATTCGAACCACAAAGTTTTGGCGAAGGAAATCAAAACCGCATGGAAATGAGGAACTTTAAATTACACCAGTCCAATCGGAAATTTTTTATTGTTGTGCTTTGATAGACTTGAAGCGCTAAAATAGTTTTGATATTTTCACACGGCGACACTCGTGTCGATTTCTAGATTTTTGAAGTGATAGGCACTATGCTTACTTATAGCAATGTTAGGTGATTGTAGTCTTGTTCACAGCAACGGTGTCGGTCACTTGTTATATTCATTGGTTGACTGATTCCATTAGTTGGCTTACTGGTTGTCTGGCTGTTCGTTTGCTTGTTTGATTGATTGTTATTTACCTAAGTAATTGATTAATTAATTTATCTATTAAACTAGTGACTGTTTGATTGATTAAATATTTGATTTATCGATAGACTGTTTCATTGTTTGCTAGTTATTGATGGATTGATTGATCGTTTGTATGTTTGGCTTGTTGTTTAATTGGCTGAGTGATTTATTGATCAGGTAACTGATTGATTTAGTGATTGGTGGATTATTAATTGAGTGACCAATTTACTGATTGTGTAAGTAGTTATTGACTTGTTCAGTTATTACTTGGCTGACAGATTGACTGACTGGCTGATTAAATGATGGACTGATTGGCTGATTGATTGATTAAGAATGGGAGCTAAAATTTGGCGAAGCCACTGACAATTTTAGAAGAAAGCAAGTTTGCAAAAAAACGACGAATCTAAAATTTTGGCAAAGCAGACCAAGGACTGATTGAATGTGCAGCGCATATTAATTGGTGGTTAAGAGAGAAACTTAACTGAAGCAACGTTAGTTTTTTATGGGGCGCCACTAACTCGAGATTCGCTCCTATCTATTGTGCACAAGTCTCTGAACTAATAAACTTGCAGCTGGCCTTGATTAACAGCTCGCCGTCCAATCAAACGCATGACAAACGCACCAAAAGTTGCAAGAACAAAATCAACAAAAAATTTTGTAGTATTCAGAAGCTCTCGCTTGGCTGATACGTACCATTCGTAGCGGTCAATTCCGCTGCCCATTGCTGACGCATTACATAGTGCGAGCCCTCAAAGACTGGAGAACCGCTCTTGCTCGAGGACAAACGAGCGTTTTCTTCAGAGAAGACTGTATGTGTCTGCCGCGAATACCGTTTATTTGCAGTTTTTTAGCGGGGTTCGAACCAGCGACGTCTCAATCGCCAGTCCGCCGAAAAACCACTAAGCCAGACGGGCAAACAATGAAGCTGCAATGAAAGCAAATGTTTCGACTTCGGATGACGGCGCCAGCACCAACATCTGTGAATGTCACGCTTTTGCTCTTAAATTGGGCCGCGTCAGTTCTTGCGTTGGTTGCCTTAATGAAAGCGATCGATTGATCAGAACATTTCCATTTCCGATACGAAAAATCAATAACGCTACAGCTCGACAACGTGCAGTTTCAAAATTTGGGCAAAGAAAACAGAAATTACGTGCAATCATTCAGTTGAGTTTGCAGCTGGATTTCCAATTTGCAAACAAGAAAGACTTGCTGAACTGCCTTGCGCCAACCGTAGAATATCATCGACGAAAACTAGCAAGCTTTTCATTGCTGCAAAGAAAATATTCGACAGCGCTTTGTTTGTTACCTCCAACCAAAGAAATTTTTATATCCATGAATCTTGGAAAATTCATAATTAGTGAACGAATTCATTAACTCTATTACAATCTAGAGCGTCGTTATCTTAAATTTCCCTTGCCGTCAAATATACATTAACGGCGCATATGCTAATTACGGCCGCAAAATCTACGATCGTGAAAAAGTGATTCGAAAATGTTCAAATAGGCAATAAATAAAATCAGAGTTAGAAGTAAAACGTCAACGACGACTCTCAGCGTAGCTGCTACCACTGATTCGCTAGAATCAAGAATAGTCTCGAATACCGCCAACGCAATAGTAAGAATCGCAATCGACGCAATCGCAATTGATTATTACTTTTTTGCAAATTTTATGCTCTATCTTTCGAACTCAGCAGCCAATTTTCAAGCTGTATGGTGATTCTGGGTTCGCTCGTCAATCTTTACGTGCTGATTTTGAACTAGAAATTTTCCGGTTAAAAAATTTTTTATGAAAATTTATAGTGACTGAAAAATACCAAGTAAATAAAGAAGCGATTTTTGATAGAGTCGTGTTGCGTATCCAGCAACAGTTTCCCGCACAAAAGTAAATTAAAAGGCTGAAAATTACAGTTTTATAATTAAAAGCCGTTGTGCCCGCATTCAATTTTAAAGTGCGAGAAATATTTAGCGTGACACTTAACAGCAAGTGCTTTATACATTCGCAAGCTGACCAAGTTCGCCCGGGTAATTTCTTCACGAAATACGCTCTATTTTAAGCCGCGGGTCCTTTAACAGTTGCTCGACCGGTTCAGACTCGCGTTCTTAACAGTAGTGGCGTATGTGCTAATTACGGCCCCACATTCTACGATCGTGAAAAAGTGGTTCAAAAATGTTCGAATAGGCAATAAATAAAATAAGAGTTAGAAGCAAGACGTCAACGACGACTCTCAGCATAGCTGCTACCACTAAGTCACTGGAACCAAGAGTGGTCTCGAATACCGCCAACGCAATCGTGAGAATCGCAATCGACACACACGAAGCGATTCGCAGGAAGTCGTCGACGGATCGAGCTCGTGCTTCGATCCTGTCGACGAGCTCCACTCCTCGATGGCATAATGTAGAGAGCTGAACCGCAGTCGCTTCAAGCGTGACGCAAGTTTTGTTGAACGCTGCCAGACTTTCGGTGATCGTCTGCGTCTTGAAGTGAGAAGCCGGAAAAAGTGGAACCGTCGGCTGTGAGCCACATAGAATCGAGAAGTACTCTGCAGCGTCGCCGATCTTCTGGTACCAATGTCGACGTGATGTGGTGAATTGCCCGTTCGTATCAGGGCCGCTGACGGTGGCGGAGGAAACCTGCAAACGGAAAGAAGAGACGGGTGTAACGAGCGCAACGAATCACACGATTCACACCGTGCGTCGAATTCGCTTCGATAACTGCGTCGGAAAGATGAAGCGTTTCGGTTTCTTCGCATCTGCAGGAGGTGTTGGCAAGGCTGTTGGAGATCCGCCGACAATGAAAGCTGGCGCCGTCGCTGGTCGTCTCCTGGCGGGTGCTGGCGACAGTTGATCACTGTAATACGGAAGCACGTTTTTTCAGCTGAAGACACACTACGGTCGTGCACGAATAAGTGGGACATGCATAAGTGAAACCTCGTGTGAAATATTTTCCAAGTGGAACTTTTTTGCGCGTCCCTTCAACAGTGTGCGTAAGGAAAAATGTTTGCATAAGTGAAACCTCATGTGGAACATTTCGTAAGTGGAACTTTTTTGTCGGTTCCCTGAGAGTTCCAGTTATGAGTGCACGACTGTATTAATCAATATGTGTCATACTCGCTGGTACTAAACGCTTCTTCGTCAGATATGTTGCCAGATTCGCCACCAAAGTCCATCGTCATATCAATCTCGGTCGCATCGTCGACGCTCTTCGCCCTTGTACTACTCTCCTCGTCGTCTTCCTCAAAGGATTCGTCAAACAGCTGGTTTAGCAGCGGCGACGAAACACTGCGGCGGTGTTGACCGCCCTGCCAGCGAAGACGTGTGAAAATTTTGCTCAACTTTCGTCGAATTGACTTTTGTCGTTGTGGCTGTGCATTTGGCACCGGATCCAGCGTAAGCATCGAAATAGCAGTTGGATCCGCCGAGCCTTCCGCATTTGCCGAACTGTAAAATGGCTGCAAAGTACCGAGAAATTCCTCGAAAAGATGCGTCACATTTTCGCCCGTCATCGCGCTAGTTTCAATGTAGTTGAAGCCGAGTTTCTGCGCATGCGCATGGTAGGTCTCACTTGGCACGGGTCGATCGTCGACGTTCGTCTCCGATTTATTGCCAACGAGAATTCGTTTTGAGAGCTGGTCGATTTGACTATTGTAGAGATGGAAAATTTTCTGCGCTGTCTCGCACGCGAAGCCCCACGACGTGAGCGAGGTAACGTCGAAGATTATCGCGATTCCGTTCGCGTCCTTTGTTGCCCGATGAAGGAGCTCATCGGTGGTCGGCAAACTGAGCATTGCCAGCTTAAGCACGGCCTGGCTTTGTTTTAGCGTCATATCCTTGTAATAAATGCGGTTCTTGTTGGTCGTCGTCACGGGCGTGAAGTTTTGGGTGTCGTATCGGCGTACGAGGGAGTTTTTTCCGCAGCCGTTGTCGCCGAGAATGGCTATGCGGATCATCATGATTCGAAGACGGGAAGCTGAAAACGTTCTCAAACTTGGCGAGCAACTGTGCTTTCAAGCGCAGTCGAGTGCAGATGTCACGTTGAGTAGTGAAGCTGCAACACGTAGCCTTTTGCTCACGTGCACATTTTCAAGTGATAAGATAAAGCTGAACGGTCACAAGGTCCACAATCTGTGTAGGTTAGCACGTAGGGCATTGTTTGATTCAGCGCAGTGTTGCTGACCTGAAAAAGTTGAGTGAAAGTTTTTGATACGTTGATATTTTCTTCATCCTTCCTTTACTGTTTAATACAGCATGAGGTAATCGCCGAAGGGTTCTCGTATGGCGTGCATGCGTTGGCCGTCCACAGTGTTGACGGTCTTCGATGCAGTGAAGCCTATTTGTTTTCGGCAGTGGACGTAAACTCAAAGCAAGCGTGGGCGGGGCGCCAGCGTTGGTCTTTGCTCGAGACGAAAACTGAATTCTGAAAAGTTCAAACACTAAAATTTGAATAAGCTTTCACTGGAGCGTTGTTCAGGGTCGAGCAAGTTGTCACGTGGTTTCTATTCAAAAGGCGAATTTTACGAGGTGATAACCGGAAGTGCATCTGCTAATTAGCGTAAAACGCCACCTAGTAAACGAAAATAGATTCTAAAAGTCGGTACTTTTGGAGTAAAGTTTCAAACTTTTTGGTATGTTATGTAAAATTTAGTGGCAAAATTTATATATTTTTTACTGACTGTAAACCGAAAGTTGCTAGTAGTGCTTATGGGAGCTAAAAAATCTGGTTGGGGTGGCTTCCCATACAATATACCTCCGCGAGCTAATGTGGAAAAAATCTTTTTGCACCTCCGTTTTCCATACCTCGCTCATCATCTCAGTGCTGATACGTATAGTGGTTCAAGAGTGATGCCCAATACCATTGGGATCACCATCGCACAAACACCTGGTTTAATTTGTAATGTGCATAACCACAGAAGCAAGCTTATAAGGGTGATAGATGAATAGTGCCAGATAGCATAATTTGCGAATTCGATACGTGCTTGCCCACACTATACGATGCAAAACAACGAAAGGCTGATGAAACATTGTCAATGCTGTTCAACGTTTGCCAGTGGCTGGTCGACTCCATTGGTGCTCTATTTCACCAGTGCGATGAGCGCACTCTTGTAGGCTCCCGATGTATCGTCCTGCAAGAAAGAACGTTTCTCCAACTTCAGCCGCATAGGATGCAAAACTTTTCGCGCTTTACCTTGATAAATGACTCGAGACTCTTTCCGTAAAGTCGCTGAAACTCGAGCTTAATTTGAGCCATATCGACCTCGCAGCGCGTCACCACGAGGCGGATGAGCATTGCGTCATCGGTGCCAATGCCTTTCATCGAGTAGTGCAGGCGTTGAGCGAAGTACTCGGGTCGATTCTTTATCGTTTTCACTAAATTTTTGAGCGTTTCTCACTGGTCAATCAAAGCGAGAAGTTTCCTTGTACCGACAGCTAGAAGACCATCTTTGATATCTCCGCTGAACTCTTTCTCGATCGCCGCGTCAATCTCGTGTCCGGAGAGCTTTCGATACTCGGCGAAGATGAGGCGTAGCTGCGCTGGACTTTGCGCGCATAGGATTGCGAGGAATCGCGTCTCGTCGGTTCCCCAATTTTTCTCGCCAGCCTCGTACAACGCCTACATAATTGGTACAACTGAAGAAAGCTTCTACCGGTGAAAAAGGAAGGGACGGCTCAGATTTGGAAGACAATTGAACATTGGGTTGGGGTTCTTTTTGATTGAGCATTTTCGAATCGATTCATTTTCGATTCGTTTCGATATGAATTAGATTCGATTTGTTTCGATATGGATTCGATTCTATTTGTTTTCATTCGATTCGTTTCGAACCTTTGCATCAGCCTTCGCTTTTGCCACATCCTGCGTGTTTCCTTCGTCGCGCCCAGCAGCGCTAAGTGCCACCATGAGCCTTTTGAAATAGCCTGACGTGTCGCTCTTCAGGTCGTGTTCTAGCTCCTTTTTGAACACTAAAATACTGTTACGCTGAATGCGGTATAAAAACGAAAAGCTGGTAATACTACGGACAGTTGCGATATGCTGCGAGAATCGCTTGGATCTCCGCATTCGTGCGCGTGCACATTATCTCGATGAGCGTCGCTTCGTTCGTTCCAGCGCCGCTGATCGCGTTGTGCAAACTGCGCGCGTCGTACTCCGCCGGCGGTTGTAACAGGGCTACCATCAGATCTTCGAGATGTCTGCCAAGTTCGGAGATAAGATCTTCTTTCAGATCCTAGATAGTCACAGTAATGGACCGTGAGGGAATGAGGTATCGCCAGTTTGCTTCGCATCTCACCTTTCCGTACATCGCTTTGAACTTTGTCGCAATCTGCTGTCGTTGGGCGTTCGTGCGTTTGCAGAGGACGTTCACTATCGCCGGGCTATTGCACCCGATTCCCTTCATTGCCTTGTGAAGCTCTTCGGCGTCCTTGCTCGCATCGAAGTCCGGATATGGTTTGATCGTTCCCTCACACTAGAAAGTAGCGATTCCTATCTACTTTGATGCCTTCTAGGCACAATTTTTCAACTTTTACGTGGTGATCATGAAGAGTGGCCATCGTGTACGGCGTTTCTTGTCTTGATCCGCCAACCGATATGCAGCACGAACACGGATTTCCGCTTCTACGACTAGGCAAACAAGATGTCATGCCAGTTTGAGAAAAGTCGAATGAATGATACCAAAGTACAAGTAGCAAAGAAGGTGAGCGGTGTTCACAAAAGTTTCTCAATTGTTGGTCATGTTCATGGGGTTTCAACAAAGCTTTTCGTGCTTACGCAGGAGGGATTCAACATTATTGTATTGTGTCGCGTAAAAGGCTTGAAAGGCTTGGTGTACCACGCGCGATTTATCATGGAAGTTCACAATCGTTTCGCTGAACGATGAGAAATCGGCTGCGAAATCGCTGATTCAACTTGGAGTGACTGGCAGCTGCATGCAGCGAGGAGCGTTTCGCTGTGGCTGCATGAAAGCTACATTGTTTGTAGTGCACACCTTTCTACGCTGCTCCTTCTTGAGCAAACATCGGAAGCCGTTCTCGTTGTGCAAACGTTGCGCAAAAGGTATACCTTGAGAACACCGATAGCGCTAGCCGAACAGTGATCTGGCGAGCAAAATCCATCTAAATGTGAAATTCGAGACACTGTCTACAGGATAAGCGCTTCCGCCTCTGTTGACGAGCTTTTTCTACACTATAGTTTAGTAATGTTCAGAAAAATGTGTTCACGTGGTGACAGTTGAAGCTAAGGCAGTGAGCTAACATAATGGTCCTATCAGCGGACGCTATTACGAATAATTTCTTCGCTAAAAGTGCAACACCTGGGTAGTGTCCCGGTCGGACGATAGATATGAGCGCCGCGAAAGTCAGGAGTTGGCGATCGATCAGAAAAGATATTCAACAATTGGCAACACCAGGAAAGTGCTCCATTTTGAGATAGCAGCAGAAAAGGCATTTGTCAATGCACGAAACAGCTGAGAACGAAGCCCTTTGTTACACTTTTTACCTCAGCTATGTAAACTCAGCTGGAATCCACCGAAAAAGGAAATTTTCACCAACTGACAGCGAGCCATTAGCGCAATCAAGAACCACTTTCCAACCACGACGGGTAAACAAGGACTTCTAATAATAGCGGCGATTTTTATCAGCTGTGTCATTATTTTGCTGCTGACGCTAAAAATGTCAGCAGATTCAACCGTTAGCGACTTCTTCGCCAACTACTTCGAGAAGTTCTCATCGACTACCGTAATTCGGGTTTTCCACTTCATCCGAGTTTCGTCGTTCGCTCTTGAGCGGCTCTTCTGGCTCGTCATTCTCGTCGGCTTCTCGGGCCTCACCGCGTGGAATGTCTGGCAAACATGCAACAAATTCGCGTCGGAGCCAACAACAAGCGTCGTGTCTTTCGAGAACGAACTGCCTATGCAATTTCCGAATACGACCATTTGTGTTCAGATGAATTTCACTGCCCTCGCTTCCCTTTACGGTAGCAGCGGCGCCGACGTCGATCGTATACTTCGTTCATTTTCGAAGTTAGATAACATTCTCGACTATTTCACGGTGAAGCTAGCAAAATTAGCTGCACTGCAAGCAAACATAACCGGCGACGATGTAGAAGCTTCACTGCGCGCTGTTCAAAGCGTCTTTAATCGTGACGATCGTGTATTAATCGCGCTGACATCAGTGATGTTCGGCGATATTGTGAAGATCGAGCAGCAAGCGAAGATGGTCAGCCGAAATGCCTTGGGCGTCGTCTGGAGCGTAGGCTCGATCGAAAAAGTGCACAACTTCTACACTTCGCGATATACAGACTTCGGTTCCCTGTTGACGCAAACGGTGCAGCTTATGTGCGCAATGCTTCAGTTGAGAGTGGGCGTCGAGAAGTACGACCAAAGAACGAGCACTACGACATGGACAATGACTGATTTCTGCGGAATCTCTTCGTCGTCACAACCGATTAATATCAAAATGTTCGGCTACTCGGTCGTCGGAAACGCTGAAGTCATGTGCTTAAAAGCGCCCGAGAATGCGAAAATCGAGCTGGAAACATTCCAAGACTACATCTTCATCTCATTTCAACACCGCATGATGTACCAGCACACGACGCTCTCCTTCATCGTAATCGACCTCTCCGGTCAGCTAGCACTGAATAAGCAACCACCGATTACGGTAGCGCCACTCGAATCGCTGACCTCAATTTCCTTCGATCTTCAACTCGTCAATGAGGCACTCGATCTGTCGAGAAAGCCGTGCTCGAAAAGCCTCTTATACGAAGACTGCCTACTATGGTGTCGCGCAGATTTTATCGCCGATGCGTGCAAGTGCACACCACTCACGAACATGTTCTTGGCTGACGTCGCCGATTATATGCCTGCATCGTCGGCGTTTCCCTATTGCGGTCAAGGCTCGTCGAAGGATATTGGTCGATTGATCCCGTTTCTAAGCGAAGCACACTGCATAACATCGTTAGCGGCTGTTTCCGTCGAAGACAGCCTCGCGAATTGCTCGCGAATGTGTCTCCCAAACTGCGAAACGTTCCTCTTCACGTACGCGGTGCCGACGACCTATCGGGACCGGAACGAAACGAGTATTGCACTGAAACCACAGAAGTTCGTTTATCAGAAGATCGAGGAGAACTTGTTGATGGACTGGCGCGCACTGATAAGTGCGCTGGGCGGCAACCTTAGTCTCTACCTCGGTGCAAGCTTTCTTGCACTAATTCATATTATCGTCTTTATCTTCAAAGCTCCATTCGATTGTAAGGCGCCAGCGGCTCCGGTCGAGACGAGGCCGGTCACAGTAATCGGGAACGCCTTCGGAATGAAGCAGATTTTCGCGACACACACGCACGATATGCAAGAGGTGAATATGCGCATTGACGTTCTCGAACAGCGGATCAATCTTTTGACGCGGAAGCGAAGAGGTCCGTCGCTGTTTAGGCAGTCGCCGGAGCTTTGGTGATATATATGTGGGCAAGAAAATCAAATGAGGTTTTCGGGGAAACCGTTTAACTCACACGTCCGATCTCGTCGACTAAAACTTTGTTGCAGATTCGCTGTTTCTCATTCTCCCCTTGTCGCCGTTCTTGTGTCCTAAAGAAAACGTGAACGATGACCCTTTGCCACGAAAAAAATCGTTTTGTACAGTATAGTACGTATACCTTTCGTCTCCGTATTGAATTCGCTTTGACTTGATCAAGATGATTTCTATTTGTAGCATAGGTTTATTAGTTATGTTTTGTTATACGTAGCTAGCTGTCCAGCGATTCTAGTCGCGGGGGCTCAGGGGGCCAATGACCCCCGGACATTGGGTTTGCTCCCCCGGCAGTTGAGGAACCGGTGGTACAAAAATGTTAATTTTGTATCATTTGGGCCAAAAATCCCCCCCCCCCGAAATCTCTTTTTAACCTCCCGAAGAAAGAATCTTCGTAGAATCGCTGTAGCTGTCTGTAACAGCGAGAGATTTTATCATTATCTGAAGTATGTGCTTGGTTTGCACAGCCTCCTGCAAATGGATATTACTTAGGAATGACGGAGACCGACGAAAGCAATCTATTAATGTTGTGTATCGAGTTTGTGCTAGCACAGTATGAGCTTAATTATTGCTACTTCAGTTGTACTTTTCAACTTCAGAGAGAAGACTTTAGAGCAGACCGAAATTCTGCGCTGCAATGCTTTTCGAAATTGAAGCTCAAAAATCATACTTCACCTGCTTCTACTGGCTTCTGGAAACAGAAAGCCATTTGTGACGCACGTGGGCAAACACACATCAAAAAGCAATTCACCAGCCAGCTGTTGGAAAGCAAAAGCCCCATTTCAAGAAAACCCAACGTAGACAATGGCAATACGCGCTGCTCTAGCGAACTGCTTCGAGATATTTGCGTCCACTACCGTAATCCGCGTCTTCAACTTTATCCGAATCTCATCGTTCCTTGTCGAGCGCCTCTTCTGGCTAGCGATTCTCGTCGGATTCTCGACCGTAACCGTGTGGAACCTCTGGACGACCATTAGGACCTTCGTCGAAGAACCCACAACGAGTCTCGTTTCGTTCGAAGATAAACTTCCTCTAAACTTCCCGAATGCGACCGTCTGCGTGCAGATCAATTCCGCCGCCCTCACAGCGAACTACGGCAGCGATGAGGTTGTCGACAGAACGCTAAGCTCGTTCTCGACGACCTTAGACGTCCTCAAGTACTTTGAGGCAAAAATCGACCGAGTAAGACAAACGTATCCTCGTGCAGCGAACCTCACAACGTATTTCCAACTGCAAGCGCATCTCGAGGCAATTG
>JAQGBB010001574.1:0-13054 GCA_034691745.1 Prismatolaimus dolichurus
CATTGCACAAGTGTTCCCCAGAGTGACTGTGTTCTGGCGTTACACAGAACATGTTCCAAGAACGTTTTGAACTTGTTTCAAAAGTGTTCTCTGAGTGTTGCAAGAACGTGTTCCACGGTGTGCCCTGAGAACATGTTCATCTTTGTAGATTTAAATTCGAACAACTACCGCTAGTCGCCGCCGCCTACACGAAGGCGGGAGGTGCCGCCGACCATGTTCCGCTTTATCGCGTCGGCGATCACGTCGAGATATCGCGTGGTCCGATGATCAGCTCGACGGCTCAACTTGGCTACTTTGCGTGCACGGCCGTTCATCCGCTCGGCGGCGCGTTCTACCGGCTGCAGGGCGTCTCGGTGCCGTTCACGCAGAGGATCAACTCGTTCACGTGGGACGTTGTTACGCGTGCGGGTGCCGATCTCAATCCGATGGCGACCCGCGCCGGTGCACCGAAAGAGGCAAATAAAAAGTCCGCAGCTGCCATTAACTGACGTCATGTGTTTATCGATTTTTGTCACGTGATGCGTGCTTGTGCGCTTCTATTGATTTTCTGCGTGTTGACATATTAAAAGCTTAATGCTCATTCTACTGTGTGCATTCAGTGCAGACTCTGTAGTTCCCTGTTCACATTCGCGAGCTTGTAGCGTTCTGGCGAGGCGACGCCGAACAATCGATAGATAGCTGTCTGTGAGAGGGTCGCCCAGTTCGCGAAGCACGATAGCGACAGAGCCAAGTTAGCGGCACTTTGTTGCCGCCCGTCGCGTAGCGAATGTAGCGCCATGACGACGAAGCCCACAAAAGCGTAGGCGATCGCCAGATTGAGAACGCAGAATAGTGACGTGCTTTCGTGACGAGCCGATTGCGCAGGACGACGCCGATGGTAAAGGTTTTCGACGACGCCCACCAGGCCGAGCACGAGACTACGAAGCCGGTTTGGAGTTAAGATTGCACGCGATTGGTTGATTAGCTGTTGAGCGGCTATCGAATCGGATTGAGTTCATTTGTAATGTTTCGAATAGCGGGGCTTTGTTGTTAGGTTACGACTGGGAGATCTAGCTATATCTGCTCTTTCTGTGTGCGTGTTCGCAGCTTTTTCCAAGTAGATCTTAGGGAAAAAGAGGGATAGAGTCTGCAATCAATTACGTGGACATCAGTTCCTGAGAGTGTTGAGCCTGAGCGACAGGGGACGGTGTTCGCTCTTGTAAATGTCTACTGCACGCTAACGCTTCCGTCGCGTTTTTTCTCTCAACAAGCTTCGCACGCAACGTGGCTACTATTTAAGTTCGAACGGACTGGCTGACGAATGATGCCCCGATTGTTGCCTCGGGAGCAGCAAACTCAAACTCGTAAACGTTTTTGCATCCTGCCTGGAGCAGGAGAAAAAACAGCCACGTCGTGGTCAAACAAGGACAATCCCTTTATCATACCATTCGGCTCAATTCGTCCAGCGGACGAAAAACTAAGTTATAGTCGACGATGAGAGCAGTTGTTCCAGTGTGTTGCAGCTGCTTCCGAGTGCTTCACGCCATTTTGTAATGTTCCGCAAGGTCTCCTAAAATCTCTGGAACGTTTTCGATGAAGAAAGGCAGACAAGGGGTCATTCAACAATTACGTAATCGGGTAGGGGGAAGGGGGGGGCGGCCCGACAGTGACATCATGTGTAAAAGATAGACTATACCTTACACGTAACGACGGTGACATGGGGAAGGGTGGGGTCGAAAATTTCGAATTTTTGCTTTACGTAATTGTTGAACGACCCCCAAGTCCACATTGGTCTAAAAGTGAACTTATGGAGACCCAAATACATGCCAGTGTTCCATAATATTCCATGCTATTCTACAACACTGAGCATGATTGCTTGTGCGCGTTTTTCGTTGCGTTTTAATTTTTCCATTTAAGCATGCAGGTAAAAGCTTCTAAATAGCTCGAAGTCAAAGCAGATCAGCGTATGTTCCGGATCGGTACGCAAAGCTCTCACACGCTGTGGTTTTAGCTCACATTACGAGATGAACCTTCGCGAACGATGGCGATAGCCGTTTCCAGGAGCAGAAAACTTTGCCCAGCTTCTCTTTAATCGTGCTATTTCTGGCGACGTTAACGCAGAGCGCCGCGAGATTTCCGCTTAGCAGAATGACCTGGCTCAACGTGGTCAACTGCAGGCGCAAGGAAGCGGGCGCCGAAGTAATGGCGAAAATGTAGAACTACCCCGTAAGGCCGAAGCCGGCGTAGACGCAGACCAATAGAAAACCGGTTATCGTCGCATAATACTTCATGGAGTTTCTTAAGTCCTGGAGGCTTTGGACTAAAACGCGAGGCGGAATTTACTGTCTTACAACGGCGCAACCAGAAATTTTCGACAGAAAGGGGCCCAACTCTAAATTATGTTTAAGGACGGAACCTGTGGAAACCGTCACATTAAAAAGTGGCAAGGGGTACCTCTTACAAATTAGAGTGACCGATGTGTTTAGGAATGACAACTTGTCATTGAGAAGGGGTACTCTTGTCACCGTAGGGTCAAATCGGTGCAAAGAAAACTACGAGATAACACGAAACCCATTCGTTACCTGCTTCGGATGCCGCCTTCTTTAGTTTTCCTCTCAAGATCCACAAAATCCCAACGTAAAAGATAATCGTGGTGAGGTTGAGAACGAGTCCAACAGCTGCACATACGTTGCTAAATTCGGGCAGAAACACGAGATTCACCGAGCACTCCGGCACCAGTGGGCTCGAGTAGTTCACCGAGAGTAGTGCCGACGCCGTTAGCACCACGATGACGGCCGTCCACATGAGAACGTTAAAGATCTGCATGATCCATCCTTTAATTTTGTTATATCTAGCGGCCATTATGACCGCAATGAACCGATCGAACGCGATGCAGAACGTCGTCGCCTGCGAGAGCGCGCGTGTAAGCCCGGATATCATTATGAGTGGTGGGCAACTTTGGGGCGAAGCCGTTTCCGGCAACTGATTCAGGAACTCCTTTAGCCGTCGCGAGCCTTGAATGACGAGGACGCAAGAAAAAGCAGCGTCAAATGTAAGCTGCTCTATCAGCGTGATGTAGAAGTTCGAACGAAGCGTTTTCGACGACGCGATGACAATCAAGATGAGCAGGTTACTTGAGCACGTGATGCCTCCGAGACAAACAAAGACGCCGAAACTCCAGACTTGTGAGTCAAGCCAGGCTAGTGATTGCTGGTCGAGTAGCGAAAGGAGTGTGCTCGTGTTGTCCATTTTTGTGAATTTAGCAAAGAAAGAACGCAAGCGGTGAGCTAATGCTTTGCAGAAGTGTCAGCAGGTGAGAAGCTTGAGCTGTTACAATAGACGTCTAGCGCACGCAATAGCGTGAAACGGAAATTTTTCGTCAAAAATATACCTTGTAAATGATTTTCCTTCTGCGGTTACTTCAAAGAAACTCTCAGCTTTCCATTTTTTCCTCGAAATGACGTTATGCAAATGATTACGCACACGAGAAATAAGAGAAAATACAAAATATAACTGCTGAAAATTGATAAGAACTTTTAGCTCAGATATGCGACAACTCCTACCTATGATAGACATAACAAAATAAAGCGTGTTTCAAAATAAACCTTCATCGTAGTCAGAGTGGATCTCGATAGCAGTGGTGCAGTGTATAGTATCCATGAACACATGCGCATAGGTGTAAGTGTCCATAAAGTTCGTCGCTGTGCGTGTAGTCATGAACACTTACACCTATGCGCATGTGTTCATGGATACTCTGCAATGCAACACGGCTATCGAGATCTACTCCGACTACGGTAGAGGTTTATTCTGAAACATGCTTTATAAAGTGCATTGTCCAGCGGAAACAAAAAATACACCCAGGTGCACTGGAAGAGTTCAGGTTTGCGCCATACCCTGCCGGCAATGTACCTTTTTTTGGCTTGAAATACGGAATCTATCAACTTTACTGGATACCATATAATTTCAGTTCACAAATCAGTACCATGCGTATCCTATTCTCTTTCATGCACGTCGCGAAAAGACATTCTATCTCCTACTTCTAGCTAGGCATCGTTCTCTCATAAAGTGTTTCGTTCGACGACTTTCACGCGGGTTCCATGTGCCGGCGACAGATATGCGATCGGGCCTTTAAGAAGTTCGAAGCAATACGGATCCTCTGAATATCCATAAGATGCTCGTTGTGTCAACTTTTAAAACACGGTGAAAAGTGCTCAGTCGCACAACAGAAACCTAGCGTAAATTTACTTCAAAGTCGGCGCCCTTTTCAATGTTGACTTTTTGCATCAAACGCAAAAGAATAATCGTGCGCGAGACCTTAGCAAAGCGCATTGCCGAACAACTGCGCGGACCGAGAACAAACGGCACCAGCAATTTTTTGAAATTTTCCTAACCCTTACTCGGGTTGCGTAACACAAACGAGGCGGAAGGCGTTTACGCCGGCGTTTTAGTGTTTTGCTAACGACTAAAACTCCCAAACGCTGGCGTAAACTCTTCCGCCTCGTTTGTGTTACGCGACTTTGCAAATCTCTTTGTTTTCGCTCAATGGTGTTGTTGAAACTTGTCTTGCTTTCGGAAGTTCCTGGGATATTGCACCCATTTTCGCTAAATTTTACAACGAATTTTGGGTATAATTTCAGCCCTGGGTACAATTTTAGACTCTTAATTATTTTTATTTTTGGTGGTGAGCGGGGGATTGGCCAAATGCTTACTTAAAGCCCAAACACGGCGCGTATAAGTCTTTGAAAAATTTCACAAAATCTCTCGCCGCAGTCAATAGAGGGCGGCTAGGTACGTTTGAAAATCGCTTTGAAAAAATTGGAAAAAATGCTGACAAACAGAAACCTCCAAAAAGCGTTGTTTACGCAGCAAAATTACAGTAGATGACATCGACCGCAAAGTTGGAGAGAAAGAGGGCAAAGAGCAGCAAAAGCAACATCGGTGTTGACTGTAAACAGTCTTTTTTCATCAAAATTACGTTCTGAACTGCACGTCACGTGTTGATAAACACGCACGCTTTCTCTCCTCTCTCAGTCAGCGAATCGCAACAACGAAGCGTAATGCCTTCAAGAGACACGTGCATCCAGTGCATGTGTCGGCGAGTGGACTGTGTTCGGCAGGCTGTGTAGAAGCGTTCCTATGGGACGTGTGCCGAGCACGTGCTACCTTTCTACGTGTGTCTTGGCTCTAGATTTCCGGCGAACAGCAAACGGGACGACAACGGGCGCTGCGTGGCGCAGCTGTGGTGCGACGCGCTCGGGCTAGACGCAGCGAAGCTCGCCGAATATCGGCTCGCGCACAAGGATCGAGCGTTCGCAGCCAGCGACGACAACGCGAGCCGGACGCGTTTCCCAACCGAACAAGCGGCTGCGCGAGTTGGACTAGCGCGAGTGCTGACGTTCTTACTTTAACCACGTATTCACATATTTGTTGTCGTCTCGACAGCGAGCTGTTTACATTGTACAGTACATGTAATGCAGACTGTGCTGCTGTCTGGCGCGAAAAGCCAGTGGGTTTTTGTAGGTGTCTGTGTACGCCTTGGCCCTGCTTCGGCGTCATTGTGCTTTGCTTGTGGCCGCTGGGTAGAAGTGCAATGTGTGCGTATTGTGCAGTTATGTGTTTCTTCGTTATGACTTGACCGAGTGCCACTTTTTACGCTTAGGCAGAGCTAATGTACAGTAAGTGCGATACAAGTTGTTGTGCAACTTTTCTGTCTGAGGGGAGTAGCCAGGTACGTCGTTTCTTGCTCCTCGGTGCTCACTACGTCGCCGTGCGCACGTCTTCCCGTACGTTGTTTGTGCAGGACAATGGCGAAGAAATAAATGCTGCCGATGTTTTGTCTTGAAAGCGCTTTGCTTACCTGCAACACATTGTTTTTGCATGCAGTACATAAGTATGGGTAGCGTATAGAATACGTACTGTAGGTCGTATAACACGTGTAGTTCATTGGTTAGAGCAGCGTCTATTTCTTCAACCAGACGAAGAATGAGCGTTTATTCAAAGAGAACGAACAAAAAATAACCATTGCACAGTTGTGCAGTGTACAGAACAAAACCACGATGATGGCTACCTTGCGTGCAGTACAATCCAACAACAATATCGTGGAGCAGCGCAACCAAACGAAGGAACAAACGAAACATGTACATACAGTACGTTCTAAGCATTTTCTATCGTATCATGCGACTTCAGAAGAGAGCCAAGCCAAACGCGTTCTACAAAACAAGTGAACAAACACTGTACATTCTCTCTGCACGATTTTGCCGCGAGGTCATTTGCGTTGTGCACGCACACAGCGTGCCAGAATATCTTCGACGCACGCATGCAGCACCAGATTCGGTCTAGAAACGCGTGCGCTTGCCAGCGCTGCCCGCGATGGCTTTTGCCTTTCGCTTCGTATTGCGCTGCTCTGCTCGCTCGTACCGCAAACGATCCTCCTCCTCGCGTCGTTGGATCCTCGCCTCGGACTCGTCAAACCTCAGCCCTTGCAGCCCGAAAAACGTCTCATAGCTCATGCGTGGGCACTAAAACGCACACGACAGGTTAAGCGCCAGCAAAGAGCGCATAGCATCACTTGCGGACTAAGTATAACCTGTACTGTACACATTGCACGGTGAATACTTCCATTTCCGCGTTCGGATACGCGATGCTTTCACACGCCGCTTCAGCGATTTCACGAAGCTCTACCGGCCAGATTTCTTCGCGACGCCACTATAAGAAGCCGTTAAGTATGTGTACACAAAAGTGCAGCGTTGAAACCAGAAACTTACTGAGAAGAAGCAAGTCTGAATTAGCTTGTAGCCTAAGTAGCGAGCTTCGTTCGCGATGAACGCGCCCGATCGCGCGAGACCATAGCGCCTTCGTGTTCTCGTAGTAGCTGCGAAAGATGCTCAGAATGCTGCCATAGTTGGTCAAGCGTCGTCGTGCTTTGTCCTCGTCAAAGCTAAAACAATAAAAAGCAAAACGCTGTAGACTGTAGGTAGCTGCATCACTGTGTTTCCTTTAAGTAACTGACACTAACTTACCCCGATTCGACGGCTTTCGCAACGAGGGCATCGACGATCTCGGCGACGGACCGAGGCATCTCGAGATACAGACAACAATGCTAAAACTACAGCAACAAGAACTAGCATATGGTTATATGAACAGGGGTTAAAATAAAGAAATTTTCGACAAGTCAATTTTCCAGCCAAAGGTTAGTTTAGTATACAATTTTTTGCCCTAAACAGCGCAATGGCCACTTGGCTGCACAGTCAACACCAATGTTACTTTTGCTACCTTTACTTCTCTCCCCATGTGTTGCAGTCGATGCAACCTACCGTAATTTTGCTGCGCTTGGACTATTTCGGCGGCTCATCTACCCGATAGATGCAGCTGCGAAAAAAGTCCTAAGCCAAACGTTGTACAACTCACCACCACTCACGCAAAAACGCCCTGAACGACATTCATTATGCGCCGTGTTTGGGCTTTAAATTTGTTTGCGTTCTGAGGGGGGTAGGCCAAAAAGTGACGAACGTTTTACATGGAAGAGGGGGATTGATAGATTCAAATTTTTCGTTTACATAAATTATGCATGGCCCCTTAGACCACTGACAAACAATACTAATTTCCATGCGGTGAAATACGTCTATTAAGCTGTTCAGTGTAGCTGCGTCTGCTAGTCATCAGTAAGCAAATTAACGCTCAGATTCACGCCCGCCGGTAAACTATCTGCCGGAGCGGCGAGCGCACGAAAAGCTGCTTCTTCGGTGTTGTCAACCGCACCAGGAAAATGAAAGTAAAGATTAATTCTTAGCTCGTCGTTCATTCGCATCCAACTCGGATCGGCAACGATAGCGTCAATCAAATAATGAATCGACGCCGGCGTTGCTTCGAAGACGTGCACGCGAAAGCGGAGGCGTCGAAGCGTCGTGCACCCGTTCGCGAGCGCCTTGATAGCCGCAGTTGGAAGATAAGCACCGGTGCCAAGCTCGAGACGCCGAAGAGATTTTCCCGAATTTTCATTCAGCTCTCGAGCAAAGTCTGTCATCATCGCCGCCGTGAACTGGCCTTGATAATCTATTTGCAACTCCACGAGCTTAGTTAGCTTGCCAATAGCTGCTAGTGCGAAAGCGCCAGCAGCCGGCGTCCCATGAGCGAAGAATAACTCTAAAACTTCAACAAGTGGAGAGCGCGCACAAATCTCGACGACATCAGAAAACAGAATAGGATCGTTCAAGCGAAGTTCCCTCATCGACTCGAGTGCGGCAACGCCACGGTAGTAGACATCCGAATGGTGAAGATCGATTTTCTTCAATTTAGGGCAGCACTCGGCGATGACGTGAAAGACGTCCTCTCTGCTTCCATTAAGAGTGTAGAGATTGGCAAGGTGTATCTCCTTCAGCGATGGCCGATCGGCAAAGAACGTCTCAAGCTGAACGGCCGACGCGAATATGCCGCCGCTGAACTTGCTCGTTCCGCTGAGTCCGACGATCGACTAGATCATCAGTGGAATGGAAAGAAAAACATCGACCGATGCTCTAGTGAAACCGCTTGGTGACGAAGTGAAAGTGAGAGTCGTGAGTTTGCTGGTGAACGCGATGAGTCGAATGTGGTGTATCGGTTAGATGGGAATTGATTCGGACTCGCTGTGAAAGTGAAGCGACTCAATATTCGGACATCTTTCGCCAACAACGTGAAAATCAGCAATGCAGCCATTGAAGTCGAGCCTTGATCGGCCGTCTTCGTGCAGCTTTAGCAATCGGAGACCAGCGCCAATTCGGCTCACACAAATAGCGTGGAAGACCTCAGCGCGATGGCGATGGTTGCGCATAACGAGAATGTCAGCGGTGTCGAAGTGCAGAACTTGTTTCCAACAGCCGAGCATCAACTCGCGGAATCTAGATGAGAGAACATTAATGTAGAAGAAAGAACAATTTGCTGCTGCTGACGGATGACGTTCAGCACCACCTCTTATTCGTCGTCTCAACCCGAATTCGATCTTTGACGCCCAGAAAGTCGAAGATTCGTTTCCATGCATCGACGTTCGTTAGAAATCGTTCGTTCGTGTCTGCATGCAAACACTGTGACGAAGAGCAGCCGAATTCGACTAAATTATCACCCAGTAGCTCTGCAGATGCGGCGTTCATTGTCGGCAAAAAAGTTCGGGCTTTAAACGACCCACTCAAAACCATACTGTGCAGCTTTGAGCTTTCTATATGATGGATGTATCCGTGGCAACAATAGAAGCGTTCGTGGAGTCTGGTTGCTCCTGGCAACGAGCGCGTTCATCGCAAGCGTTGGTTTGGTCACAGCTTTCTGCTGATCAGATTTCAAAAAAGACATAGGGACAACAAGACGAACGTCCGTCGAATGTCAATGGCAGTGATGGTACATCCTTTTGAAATGCTGTTTAAGATGCTTATGACTCGATCTCGCTCTCGACCTCATTGCTCATGAATAACACAATGAGCTACAACGCATTCTGCTCAACGACCTTGCTTTTTTCTTTGATATCGATGTCACTGCATTCATAACGTACGGTAGGTAGGTTCTAATAGTTTACTGCGTGATTTTGCGCGCTGTGTTCCGGTGGCCATTTGCTGTGTTTCACATTTCATTCGCCTGTTTGTGCGCCTTACAGCGACTTGCTAACAATCTAATTGTACAATTATAGCAACGAAAGCAACGCCAGTGCAAGCGTTATTGCTCATTGCCGCTTTTCGTGCTCTACTTGCGTCGCTTCTCGAAAACAAAACACAGTAGTCTTTCCACTGCATTTTGACGTTGAAGCAAACGCTCTGAAAGAAACTAATATTGAGGACCTTGGTAAAGATGAACGTCCACTTCAACGCCGGAAGGCAGACAAGTTGAAGAAGACGCAAGCACACGAAAAGCAGCTGCCTTATTGCCGTCCGCTGCATCATTGGTGCAGCGGCAGTAAACAGTGATGCTGAGCGTATCTTCTGCTGACATCCAACTCGAACCGTTAATAATCGAATCGATCAGGCAACAAATGGAAGCTGCCGTTGCTTCGCCGACACTGACGTAGAAGCGAGTGCGGCGAAGCTTCGGACATCTACTCGCGAGCGTCTGGATAGCTGCGTTCGAAAGGTAGCCACAGTTGCCAAGCTCTAACCGACGAAGCAACGTGCTCGATTTGTGAACGAGCTTGCGAACGAAACGCAACATCGCCGCAGGCGTAAGTTTTCTCTCGCAGCCAAAGCGCAGTTCAACTAGTCTTGTTAGCTTTCCAACCATGTCCAACGAACCTTCACCTTCGTCAACTTCAGTCATCACAGTAAAAAGTTCGAGGACTTCGACGAGCGGAGAACGCGCGCAAATCTGAACGATATCGCGGAACATGCAACGCGTCAAGCGGAGCTTGTTCATCGCCTCGAGGGCGACAACGCCATTCCAGTTGACATTCGAACCGCGAATATCGATTTTCTTCAATTTCGGACATCGAGCGGCGATTACGCGAACGACATCCGTCCTCCTTTTGTCGCACGTGTGCAAAACACCAAGACGGATCTCCTTAAGCAATGGCCGACTGGCGAAGAAGTCCTCAAGATGAGTGGTCGTCTCGAACCTATCTTCTTCGTTCAGCCGCGTTGTACCTGCAAGTCCGACGATCACTTCAACCGCTGAAAGGATGCTTGCGAAGACGGTTGCCGATGCTCTAACAAAGCCTCGCTGCGCTGTTGTGAATACGCCAGTCTTCAGTCGAGTGAACGTCGTAAGGCAGAAATGTGGCTTGCGATGATGCTGATTCGCTGTGAAAGTGAATCACCTCGACGTTCAAACATCCGTCGCCGACCGAGCGAAGGTCGACCGTCCAGCGATTAAAAGCAGTCAACGATTGACCATCGTCGCGCAGTTTTAGTGTCCGAAGACTGTTGCCTATGCGGTGCACACAGATAAAGGAAAGAATTCCTGCCCGGTTTCGCGGATGACTAAACATCCGGATTACGCCCACGACATCGAACATCGCAACTCTTTTCCAACAAGAAAGCATTTGGCTGCAAAGCCTAAAGACAGAACCAGCGGACCTAAATAATGCTGTTTTCTCTCGCATTTAAGCCAGTCGTCACCTACACCGACTAGCTTAAATGCGAAAAAAACGGTAAAATATCATCTAGCTGTGCTCTTTAACATCTTTTATCCGAAATTTCAATTTCAATTCGATGCTTGACGTCAAGAAAGTCCAAAATAATCTTCCCGACTTTCACACAGTGGTCGATATCGCCCTAAATGAACGAGAAACAAAGGATTGAGTTTAAACTTGCCACAGTTAGCACATCAGCAAATCTTCGACGCAGGAAGTGTCAACACCGAGACAGCGCAACGAAAGGCACCTACATCCAATGCACCCTGTGGTTTCATCTTGAGCTATTTGTCCAAGCGTGAGACTACCTGCCTCACTCCCGTCTCTTACTGACGGAAATTCCACTGACTGCGAAAGGTCTTGAAAGCTGCGCGACACAGCTTGGTCGCTGACTTCAAAATTTCACCGAGTTCAGTAGCCAAAGGTGTGCGGCTGTGCTGATGGCCAACGCCACTCGACAGTGCTCGGACCCCGATGAGTGTAGCCCCGACTGTGAAAAGCTGCTCATCGAAAGCGCAAGTCGAAGCGGTGATTATCACAATATTTTCAACGCGACGACGGCGACGGTTGTCGGCTTAACGGCAACGCAGTTCATGTATCGGCGAGTGGACAAGTTTGGGACGATGGATTCGAAAGCGCTCATCGCATCGTTCGGCGGCAATCTCAGTCTCTACGACGGCGCAAGCTTTCTCGCTCTCGTTCACATCGCTGCCTTTTTGGTGAAGTTGCCGTTTGAGTGCCACGGCGGGAACGAACAGGCAGCGCCCGAAGCGGTAGTCCCTTGCGATTCTACTCAACGCATCGACCGTTTGGAACGAATCATTGCTTTTTGACCGATGCAGTCTCAAACGTGAGGCAGCAGAATGCGATGATTATGCGGCAATATCGGAGAACGCAGCTGGGCAGACGGCACGATTTTGGCCGCGACGTGTTCTCTAGGCGCGCTGTCTGTGAGTGGCGGTCACAGCTGCAGCTCTTGAGTCCCAAACTCAACTTCGCTTGTGGTTTACAGAAAACGGTAGCGGATAATATCTACGACCTCTGGTGGTCACACTGTTTCCGTTCGTCATCTTTTAATAACTCGATTGTGTATCTCGAATATAGTTGATCTTGCTTCTAATCAGAGTGTGTCGAAAAAGTGAATGCTATTGATTGATGCACAGTGTTCACTGATCAAAACAATTATGGAAAGTATCATTTCGCCTGGAATTACTATGCTTATAGCCGAACAGAAATTCGTGTCGTTCCACGGCAAACAATTTCGTTTAGAACACGAATTTGCCCTAATTGCATGTCGATGTGCAAACCGAACACCACGTATCAATGCGCGCTAGCAGCAGCTTGCTATTACTCGTTATATAGTTATTGAATTCAACGATCCGAACCCCTGCAAAGTTCAAAGAGTAAGATCGCGTCGAATTGAAACGATTTGAATCGAATCATCCGACTTCTGTGGAAATGTACTAAATGTAGTGTACCATGCTTGACGGCAACGGCATTGGAAAGCAAGAACAAAAAGCTTCGAAAAAACGTGTTAAGTTTCTGAGTGCTTTGAAATTATCACAGACTGTAAAAAAATTAACGCGCTTTTTTACCGCTCTTGAAGCATGGCGTTACATACAATCCAACATCTTTGAGACGCACTTTGAGCGATTCTTGACGACTACCCTAATCCGCGTTTTCCCCTTTATTTTCATCTCCTTCTTTTGCGTCGAGCGCCTATTCTGGCTTGGCGTCATTGCGGTGACGGTCTACAACGTGAAGCAAACGTTTGACACCTTTCTCACCAAGTCAACGGCGAGTCAAGTGTCGTTCGTTTACAACGCGACCAGTGGTCTGATATTCTCGAAAGCGTTCATGTGTTTCCAGATGAATTCTGACTATACCCTGAAAGTTTACGACGAACACATTGACCGAGCCCTCCACAATCTCGCCGCCGCTCACGACGTGATCGAGGATCGGAAGGCGAAGTTGGAAAAGATCTACCGCCTTGAA